>VKOC01003046.1:0-16749 GCA_009364415.1 Spea multiplicata
AAAGCAGACCATTTATGCCAACTTATTATTTTGATGTATCTGAACAGTTTTATGCTCAGCTGTCACCTACCTGGTACAAAACAAACCTATTAGCGTGTTTTGTACATAATAATCAATGTTCTATTTTAGAATGATGGCTCTTGGAGATGTATCACAATTTCATAACATAGATCACAAAGAAATTACTGAAGCCAGAAACAAAGTAATGTTTTGCCAATGAAACAGCTCCTTTAAGTATCACCTTCTAAATTAACATCAATATTTCATGTGTTTATGCATTTATGTATGTACATAAGTCACTTTGTAGACAACCATATTGCAGCTTCTTCCAATGGGAAGTGGTCATGTAAATATAAAATGAGATATACAAAATATCTTTCTTGAGAATGCTAGCTCCTTTTGCGCCCAAGGCAAGAATGGAAAATTGTGCCCCCACTTACTGTTTTTCAGAGGTTATTTTATTTACACTGCCTTTACACATACCGGCCCATAAACACAAATATACACATACAATGCCCTTACACACCCCTACCGGTACACACATTGTAACAACCTGGGTAGGTATCAGGAGTAGGAACCCGTTATGCAGGAGAGAGCTTGGAGACAACGAAGGAGGCACTGCAATGTGGTGAAACCGAGAACAGGAACCAATTCAAATGGTAATTTGTTGAAAAGCAGGCGGTAGATAAAAGTAATCCAGGTCATGATCCAAGGGTCAGAGGCAGGCGGCAGACAAAAGGCAGAAGATGGGTTACAGACCAGGTCAAAGCAGGGTTCACAGGGACAGAACAACAGCAGCAGGAAGACACAGAATGCAACTAAGCAGCTCTGAATACTTGAGCACCGCCATCATGGTTCCAGGGGCTTTTATAGGACTGGCAGGCAGGGAGGTTAATGGAAAAACACTGCCCCCTGCCTGTTCTGGCAACAAAGGGGTTAAGGGGGGCGGCTTCTTTATGGTACACAGAAGCGGCTGACGCAGGAAGTGAAGAACTGGGGCGGATGAAGATGACCACCGCCACGAGGAGGAGCGGCACACTGAGGCGTGACCATGCCACCCCCTCCTAGTGTGTGCCATGGAGGTGCGGCGGCAGCAAGAGGTAGGTACATGACACACATATGCATACTTCCTACAAGGTGCTGGAAACATTCCTCAGATGATGGCATCATGCAGGTGCAGCAGATTTGTCGGCTGCACATCGATGATGCAAATCTCCTATTCCACCACATCCCAAAGGTGCTCTATTGGATTGAGATCTGGTGACCGTGGAGGCCATTGGAGTATAGTGAACTCATTGTCATGTTCAAGAAACCAGTTTGAGATGATGTGAGCCTTGTGACATGGTGCCTTATCCTGCTGGAAGTAGCTATTAGAAGATGGGTACACTGTGGTCATAATGGGATGGAAATGGTCAGCAACAATTCCCACATAGGCTATCTTGTTTAAACAATGCTCAATTGGTAATAAAGGGCCCACGGTGTACCAAGAAAATGTCAGCCACACCATTACACCACCTCAACCAGCCTAAACCTTTGATACAATGCAGGATGGATCCATGCTTTCATATTGTTTACGCCATCTGTATGTCACAGCTGGAATCGAGACTCATCAGACCAGGCAACGTTCTTCCAGACTTGCATTGTCCAGTTTTGGTGAGCCCCTGTGAATTGTAGCCTCAGTTTCCTGTTCTTAGCTGACAGGAGTGGCCCCAGGTATCAGGGCTATTTCGCAGGCAGGGTAATCATCCGGTGAGTCTGTGGGCCTATGTCGATTTTTGTAATTGCAAAAAACCTTATCATTACATAGTCCTTGGGCTTGTGTGCTGGAACATTTCCACAGGTCAGTACCATGAAGTATGGGAAGGTTGGGAGGTACACATTTCAGACTGCTCATTCGGAGGTTGCACAGATGGAGCCATGCAATCAGGTCAGATTGATCACAAAATATATAGTTACTTGTTTTATTTAACATAATTTTATTTTATAAATGCATTACATCCTTAAAACGGCATGTTTTTGTAGTAACAAAATATATAATAGCACCAGCCTATGTTTCTACAAGAGACCTTAAAATTAATTAAACCAGCTGTTTCTTAAAAGCACAGTGAACGACAAAGGCTATTCAAGTTCTGTGGTAGAGCTGTTACATCTTTTAAAAATAAAACTCTGCGGAATAACACTTCTTACAGTGCTTTTGCTGTTACAGACAATTGGATTTTGTGAAAAGTTGCTGTTTATTAATAGGATTGCCAGAGGCCTGTCTACATTATAAGGATCCCTGAAAGTATTCCACGTGTTACCTTACACAACTGTAATAGCCTCTAGCACCTTAACAGAAATCTAAAGGCTCTTTTCTTTCCACACGGTCTATCATTGCCAGAGGGGTATAAAATGTATTGCATTGCAACATTTGTAAGCTCCCATTGGAAACAAATGTCACTGTTGAAAATAATTTGCTTTAGAGAATTATGGCCAGAAGCAGATGACCTGTACTTTTGTGCTAAACACTTCTCATGTAACTTCAGTGCTATTTTCAAGTTAAGGGTTTTCTTTTCCTGCATGCAAATCAGTGTTGTCATTCTTAGTACTTAGTTCCTGGAGTTAGAAAATGAGCCTTCTCCTGCTGAAAACAAGGAGCCTACTTCGATATGCTTCTTGAACATTCACAACAGAACTCCCATTCTAGTCAAGGGAGAAGAAGCAGTCAATCACGTCTTTGCTATCTGGACATTGATGTTTTGCTAACATAGATGTGATTGCCTGCATCTTTAGTGATTTCAGTGGGAGCGATTCTGAACATGTGTAAAATACTTACATACTAATGCATCTGGGTTTCTGTGGATGCAGCTAAAGCAGGTCTTAAATGAGACAGAAGTCCAAAAGACAATATGATGCCCCATTGAACAGGTCAATACCCTTATTTATCCACATTCTGAAAGATATTATGTTAACACTTGCTCTATTACTTGAATTTGGGTAACTCATTATAAAATATGTGTGTTACACCATTAATGTTATTACATAAATCTGAGATGCCACTGGACAAGGATTCATGAAAATATATGTCCTATATTCTTATATAAATAAAAAATTAAAATAAACAATGAAGTGCAACCTGTTTTATATAAGGCCAATTACCTACACAGCTAACATAAAAATTAGCAATTATCATTGGTGCCTCTGAAGCGTGCTTCCCAACTATGAAGAATGTTTATGAAAAATGAATTCTGTAGACAAGCACTGTAACATCACATGAACAAATTATCCTTAAAGTGCATTATTCATAGTGAATTTTGACAGAAATACCTGCAACTTTCTAGAGCACATTAGGTTTTACTTAAACACTCCATTTTACTTACATGCTGTTTTTTTCACATTTGAGGCATTATTTAGCAGCCTAGGCTTTCATTTATTACTACTATATGTACAGGGATGTCATTCATGACTTCAGAAGCCCTGTGTAAGGATCCAAGTGAAATCCAGGACTGTCTTGTAGATGGGGTTTCTTTGCCAGCCTCTAAAATTGCCCTGGAAACTATGTCCTCTTTGAACTTAGAGCATATCAACACTTGCTTCGTCATTCGGCATACCCAATCTGTGAGTGTGTGTGGTCTACCTCTTTGTGGCTAAGCTGCTGTTACTCCTTCCATTACTCCATCCTATAACAACACTTACAGTGGATCAGGACAGATCTAGCAGAGCAGAAATTCAGAAACTGACTGGTGGCAAAGGTGACTGTCACAACAACCACCTGAGGCTAAGGACACATGAGGGAAGGTTTGAGTTTTGGAGAGGGGGTCTGCCTGCCCAGTCCCCACCCACTCTGGTCTGCCCTAACCAGATTTCTAGCTGGCTATGGAACGCTGGCCTGGCTACCGTACAGACTATTACCAGAGACATTTCCAGGACTGTCGCTCAGGGTCCCAATGACAAATCAAGTCTCTTTTTGGAACATAACATCCTTGGTTCTTGAGCTCTCTCTCGGTACCCAGGAATCGATGCTGCTTCCTCAGGATTATCACAAAATAGTGCCTCTTTGTTGAGTGAGCATTACTGCCAATAGAACTGTATGGAGCCACGCTATATGTTAAGAAGAATGTTTAGTTTATGTGCTGAGGTGAAAGAGTTTTATGTCCCTATGTCAGAGTGAAAAGTATAGCTCCATTTTGTCTTTTAGTAGTTCTGCTATTCGGGGAAATACACGTTTTCTATGAATGAGTTCATCAAATTATATAAAACAAATTCATTCGGCAGAATAAATTAACATTTTTCACTCTGGCTGTTTAAAGTGGTTTTTAATCTTTCTGACAGTTTAAAAAGCCAAACCTGTAATTTAATTTAAAGATCAAGTATTGTTTTAATCTCTTTATAATTCTGTTGGTAAAAATACTCTGAATTCCTGTAGGCTGGTTTTGTTTTTTTCTTTTAACTAAGACAGGTCTTCTAGGACAATTAATGTGTTTAATTATTGTTATTTTCCCAGCTAGTAAGCTACTTTACTATTAGCTGTTACTTTGTACAAAGTCCTTAATGATTTGCTAGTCCTAGTCTTTTGTGTGACCTTACAGACAATGTTTTGATGACTGTTATGATCTGTATAGAAACATTTAATTGTATTTTCCTCATAATGCACTATGTGTACAAAGAAACGTATTAAACACAAATCTAAAGTAAACCTTAGTCCACCTTTGTTTATCATTTTCCTTTGGCCAATGCAGACATAGTTGAACCAGTCCTTTAAATGGAAGAAGACGAATTGGGGCCAAGGACACAAACCTGCCCCTTAGTAATCTGATGTGGTGGCTTCACATTGATTTTAAAGGGAAGCAATCCTGGCTGGAGAATAGGAAAACTCATACGAGCAAGACTGAGAAATATACTAAGCAGAGGGCCGCAGCGTATTATGGCCTAGTACAACTATGACTGGGGCAGTAGTTTTAGGGGGCAGTAGTATTGTGATTATCTCTGTGCTCAGCATAGAGGACAGCAAACACAGAGGTATGTAATGGGAGGGCTGGAACTCTACCCTGGGCCAGGCCTAAGACAGCACCCAGCCAAGTAATGGCACTGATAGATGGACTTACACTCACACACTCATAAAATTTATAAGAATAAATACAGTAACGCCGCAGGTGGACACATTAAGTGTATTACAAAGGTTTAGATGAATTGCTCCTGCCCTGGTTAGTGCCCACAAAAAACAATTTATGAATCAGACAAAATGACACTACTGGTATTCCCTATCATATCAAAAATATTATGAGGGAATACAGAACTCATTTATATATGTTGTCTTATTTCATCAGCTGATCCTTCATCTAATTTTCCTACTTTATCTGCTCAGGAAAATAGAGTGCCTGTTATATGTATTCTTGAATTTCCACACAAATTAGCCCACAACCTTTCAACAATAATGGCTGCTTGCTCACGCTATATCTTATGAACATATCCTAAAAATTGCTTCTCCTTCCATCTGCTCATCTGATACATGCTAAAACCCTCTTTTTCTAACTACCACCTTTTTGCGTAAAATGAATGTATACTTGCACCACATTAAGAAAGAGTCTTTTCTAAAACTGTGAAAAACATGAAAAGGAAATATTGCTTACAAAATGTCAGCCAGAATTAATAATAAAAAAAAATTGGAAAAAAAGATGCAAATTTCTCCAAATTATTTGGAACAAAGCAATTTAGAGAAAATACTTCTATAGAACAACGCATTAAAAGCCCTCATATGCACTTTAATGAATATGATAACTGTTTGTAACCTTGAAATGATGAGGTTTTACGATGCCTCCTACTTCCTCACACGCCAAATAATAGAACTCTGTTATGAAGTTAAAGTTATTTAAGGGAAAAAGACATTATGCAATTTAAATACACAAATTAATTTTGTGTATTAAACATATAGTATTAAATAAATAATTTAAAAGAAGTAAATGATGGCTAGGGTAAGTTAAAAGAGTAGATTATTTGAAAAGTGAATCAAATAGTGACTTAAGTTTTTTAATGTTTTGATTTAAAAATGAAATTGTTAGGTAGTTATGGTTATAAGGTATAATCATTTATTTATTGAAGCCACCCCAGCAATGTTGTGCTTCTTTGGTTGTTCAAGCCAAGCATACTGTATGATTATTGTGAAATGCAGCATAGCTCATTCCAGTGATTGATATACCACAAAATAATTAACTTAACATCCGCTATTTTATAATTTTTGTACTTGTATAGCAAAGAGAATGTAATATGTAGGTGATGTCTTTCTGTCTGTACATATTGCAACTTCTGGACAGCATTTTATTGCTTACTACTGGGATGTGAAGACACAAGTGAACCTCACATCATCTCTTTGGAGAAAGAGGGACCTAAATATGATACAAATGATACAATGTAATCATCATACCTGGGAACTTCTGGGCTTCGGCTACCCAGACCCTTCCATTGCGGGACGCGGCCAGGACTGCACACTGACGTCAGCGCGTGGTCCCGCTGATGTTGGCTGGAGGTCCCGCTGACATCGGTGGGCGGTGCCCCTGACATTGGTGGGCCGTGAGAGCACCCCCATTTTAAGTAAAAATGGGTGGGGAGCGGTGCGACCCAGAGGATTCAGGCCCATCCGGATATATTAGAAACAGTTATATACAGTACCATTGAAGAAACAGATAATATGGTAGAATAAGAGAAGTATTAGCACAACAAAGTTTTAGGCGCATGTTTCAGATTCAAATTTTTCACGCTTCTATTCTTTGTATTTAATCTGTTTAAATGAAGTGATCTTAACTTTCAATTAATAAAACTTAAGTTCTGAATCATATATATTGTGTTTTAGGATAAGTATGGTGCTGCATTCTATCTTTTCATTGTTTTTAGCAGCACCATTATAGGTAGTCAGTCTGATTGTATTTACTTCAAATTTGTACATTGATTGGCAAAACCTACAATAACTCAAAAACTCTTAAGTACTTATGCTATACTATGATTCAAAGAGCTTAACATGTAAGTGTCTTATATTCTGCTACTTGAAATGAAAAGATTTTTGCTCCATCCATAATCAGCACTCTCTCAGATAATTGATGTTTGCTTGTGCTGAGGGTTAAACCTATTCCTAAAAGAATCTCAGAAATATTTTTGTTCCCTTTCAAGAAGAGGCACTCAAATCATTACTAAAATGACTGACCATAATGTGAACTTGGTGATCACATATACGGCTCATGAAATGAAACTTTATAGTTGATAATATCTTGGAAGAACACACTATATGAACAAAAGAATTGGAACAGCTCCCCATTACACCAACAGGCACTTTGATGACAATGCATTCTAAATATATAGATATGATATCCTCCCTTTTCAGTTGTAACAGGTTCTAATCTTCTGGAAAGGCTTTCTACAAGATTTTGGAGTGTTTCTGCAGGAGTTTTTGCCCATTTACATCTATGTAACAAAAACAAGATTGATGAAGGTCTCTTAACTAAAATATGAGATGCCAAAGACAGAATTAGGTTTAATGGACTGTTAACCAATGGAGGGTCATGATAAGTGTCCTCTTTCCCTATCCCATGGGGTAATAAAGAATAAAGAACCAGGGGGTGTAGAATACAAATACAAAATGCTAAAAAGTTTAATATTGGGGCACCGAGGTGGAATGTTTATACTGCATAGATCATAGAGAAATGGTCTTTCTATGACTTATAGTTTAGTAAAAGAAAAAAAACTACCATATTGCCATACCTTGGTTCTGCCAAGGACAGGAAGCTGTCCATTTTCTGGAGGAAAGGCTTCATAAGGGGGCAGTGCTAGAGTGAACAAGACTAGCTGCATGAAGATTTGCAAAGCAAGGGACAGGAGTAGCTGTGACAAGACTAGGACTAGCCCCGGAGACCATTACATTATTGTTAAGTGGGAGGGGAAGTAGGCATTGTTAAACAATAAACACCACTGCCCTGCCCCAGAAAAAGAGTGACAATAGAAGCAGTGCGTTACCTGGAGATTCTAGGTCATGCATATTACTTTACATGTGATTATCATTTCATCGGAATCTAACATGTGTAGAGTGTTGTACGGCATGCCATATGCCTGTTCCATAACCTTATATGTAGGCAGTGTTTCGGTGAAACATAAATTTACTACTTCTGTTGACAAAAAGAAAATGTTTAGCTGCCAGCACACTGGGAATAATGGGAGGTTTGCTTTACTTTACTTTCTTAGCACAGAGTTTGGTTCCAATTTGCAAGATTTTAGCAATTTCCAAACTTTCTTTTTAAGACACTTTATCTCTGAATTTCAGGCTGTTACAAGTGGCCATCTACGTCCCCCAAAACTATTAGTATGTGAAATTCAGGATATTACTCTGCAAAACAATGCTGAGCACAACAATGTATAGGAGATGGAAGGTTATTTGTAAGATGCCATTGCACTCACTATCTAACCAAAGCAATCTTTTCAAGCATGTTACTCAGAAAAGGTCAGTCAAAAAACACAACCAGCAATTGGTTTGCTTACAGCCACCGTGGTGTGGAAGATTGAATCATTAATTACATTCTGTTCCCGAACAAAACGCACTGCTGTAAAAATATACTCAGCATGATGGGTAGGCGTATTTATGGGAGTTTAACTATGACTTTTCACTGTGTTAAATAGATTATAAGTTTTAGCAATAAATGCATGGAATCCTGAACAAAAAGGATATTGATATTTATGTCGTTTGCCCAAAACAAGATGAATAAGAATTGTCATTAATACTTTGAATTCATTTCACCAATGAATAATGGGACATGGGATTGTTACGCAATCTAAATGAATCTCACAACACATACATGTGGAAATGTAACATAGTTGAAAAGGCCAGATATTCAGGAAAGAACAGGGTTTATATAAAATCATCCTTTACAGAAAGGCGGGAGTACATGGAAGAGGTACGATGCAGAGGTGATAGATAATATTTCAGAATGTGAATATCACTGGTTCATGAAGAATTGGTAAGCATAACAAACCCCCAGAAAACAAAGGACATACTTGTATACTTTGCATTATTGGTTCACTTGGAAACAAGAATGGTGTTAACCTTTGGTGTTAACGTCAAGATTCCAGGCATGGTCCGGGGATATGTGGTATGTTACCTTTGGTAGTAAAAAATGTAAAAAGTAGTTAAAAATAATAGTATCTTATTGTGTGAAGCTATACAGTACTGACCATGGCTGTACATTTGACATCACTTGCGACATATTGACGTGACAATATAGCGCAGGATCACATGAGTGACGGTGTCATATTACCAACTCCAAGGGATTTAAGAAATTAGCTTCTCAGAGGGGGTATACAGGTGTATCTTAAGATAAAGTTTGTTTTGAGCCATCCATCTGGTGGGTCAACAATATGGATCCCGATGAAGCCGCTAGCCTAATATAGAGTCAGAAGCATCAAGAACATATCCTCTCAGCTGTTAATAGAGGACAACTTTATGCCTTGACGGAGCTACTGTGTAATCTGCCTCCCCTGTCTATTCAATTTCCTGTGCTGGCAGCTGCTGCTTCTCTTCTGCACTGAAGCCACCTGCTTCCAACTACATTTATAAGAACATTAAGAAGGGGATCACCTGCCATCCCCTGCTGGTAAAACAATGGTTGTTGTGGAAGTGGACAGGTTTTCATAACAAAACCATTTTTTGCTGCTTGCTAAATTGTATTAGAGCTTTGCCGTACGGAAATGGAAAGGATAAATCAGACCTTACATCAATTATCAAGAACATGTTAATTGTTTTGCACTTTAGCCTATAGTTGAATTCTCTTACAACTCCTCTTTTCATAGCTGTGCCTGAGGTTCAAGGAGGGGTTGATATATCTTTTTATTTCTGTAGATTCATACCTTCAGTCCAGCTTCATTGGAAAATAGTAAGGTTGTACCATCTCCAAGTGGCTGATTCTCATAAAAAATCTGCAGATAAAATGTGTTCTTGCCCTTTTGTATAACACCCTGGAAATCTTATGTGGGCTACTTCTCACACCTTTCCAGACAAGCCATCTCCTCAATGCCTAGGGATTGCTTCTGGGGTGAAAAGGGTAAGGCATTTACTATTGATGCAATGTCCCTTGGTGTCTGGCCCTCTTTTTCCGGTATTTGCATGGGGTATATTTTTATGGTGCCTTGGTGTATTGCTCAGAATGCAGCCCTATATTGCAATGTTCTGGGCACGTTATGAGATTCACGTTAATTTTGATGCAGTCAATTCTTTCTCGTCCATATGGTAAGCTAGGTAAATAGATGAAATTTAGGGTTTTGACCACGGCGTCATTTCAGTTGTTCTCTCCCCCCCCCCGACCTTTGGCTTATCCATTGACCACAAACTCTACCTACCTTAACCCTTTGATCTTTGTTTGTACTGTATTTGCCCCTTTGGTGCTTTTGAATAGGGAAGCTGCTAAGTTCTGGCTCTCATGGTACCTGATGGCTTAGCAACATTTATTAGTTACAACAATGTGCACACAATTCCACACAACTGGGGAAAATAGTAATTACATATAGCAGGATCCATTTTGTTTTGCCTCCTCTTCTTGAGTTGGCATGGTTCTGTTTGCCGGTTGAACCACTGTTCCAACAAACACGTGCCACAACTCTACTCTTAATCTAAGTAGAAGCAGGCTTCTTTAAGGACAGTTGTACTTAACTTAATAAATACCGGTATGTTAGTTTATTTTTGTAAAACCCACATTTTTACTTGACCAAACCTTCAAAGTGTCTTTAAGATGGGCAGCCCTTCTTTAATACTTCTCTAATGGTCCAACCATGAAACTAACCACACTCCCTAAACAAAAGCATCCCTCTTTGGCCATTAGAACAGTTAGGAGATATGCTTAAATGTAAACTCAAAATGTAATGTCATCAAAACAGCATTCGTTGCCGTGCCACTCTAAAACAATTGCAGTTACTGGCACTGTAAGGTGCTCCACATGCATGCAATTTAGTTTTTCAGTGCAATCTTAAAATAACTTATCAAGGACCCCTCTAAGGAAGGAAATCGCATTTCAACTGCCATATATCATTTTAAATGGCACATACAGCATTTCTAAGAAATATAACCTACAAGCATCTTCACAAAGAAGATTTATTTTCTGCTTTATTTAGAAGAATGTAGCAGGGTATGAAGAGTCAGGCAAGATATACACTTGTGTATAATGCTGCAACATTATTGAAAGTTTACAGCCTAAAGGGAGAGACTAAGTTAGAGGAGAAGTGTCACGCTTTCCAGTACAATGAAAACACATCTAAATGAAATATTTCCTTTGTTTTCAGATTTTTGTAAGTGGAACGTGGTGAGATAATGTAGCATAGTGTGTCAGACAACAATATAAAGTCAATAGATTTTGTTACACTCATAGGGCATTATTTATAAAAGAAAAAAGGATTATTGTGCAGTTTGAAAAGTGGTCTTATTAGCACAGCAACCAATGAAATGTCCCAGTCCCAAATCCCAAATTTCGAGGATCCTGATCTCTTACCGTATTTGCTCGAGTATAAGACGACCCCCCCAAAATTTGAATATTAATTTAGTTAAAAAGAAAAAGCCTGAATATAAGACCACACTATAAGAAAATTTTTTTACTAGTAAATATTAGACTTAGCCGCAAAAAAATTGGTTGATGCCAGGGGAGGACCCTGCAGACAACCAATAGAGTCGTTCGCACGGCCCCTTGACGCCGAACCTATGGATTTCCGCTTCCGTCAACCCCTGCCATGCTGTGGAGATAAGATTCTCCGTGTTGCGTGTCTTCATCTATGTTTTACCACCACTATATTCTATTATACGTTTCTTTGGAACGAACGCGAAAATGCACTTTCATGTTCGCTTGGAGATGAATGTACAAGTCTAGTAAATATTAATTCACATTAATTCTCACTATTTTACTGTTTGAGAAAAATGCATTTTTTGTTTTTATTTCCTTTTATTTGCCAACCTGCCCCCAGGTTGCCAGAGAGAAGGATCCAGGTCTCCTGCAGCACTGTGGAGGATCTGGATCTAAGTCTTGTAGTCAGACCTCTAGACCTTTCTCTACAAGACGATGGTTATTTTATTTTTGTTTCATATAGCACCATCATATTCTGCAGAGCTGCACAATGGGTAGACAGGACATAAGAAGTAGTGCCTAACATAATAGTATACGGATATGAGTATCCCTCCAATCTATTTGGGCAACTTAATTTGAAGACATATAATAAAGCCACTCAAAATGAAATTAAAAGGCAAATATATCATACACGATTTCTATCCAAAGTGACCAATAAATGTAGATAAATAAAAAAAAGAAACTTGGGTTACTAATTTATAAAAAGATGTCAGTGATTGAAGTACAGGCATTTTGTATAGATTACTACCGACACCTTTTTTGCATTTCAAACAAGCTCCCATATGGAAACATGCAATTACCTTACATTGTACAACATAAATTACGAAGTCAAAATCATGTACTGAGACATAAATGAAAACAAACATAAGGAATAGACAGATGGATTAAGTCTATTTTGGTTCTAAATCTACATTATTAGGAGTACTGTTTTTGTTCCATCTCCTCTCAAAGTCCACTTTCAGAACCTTTTTTGATACCATAATATACGGCTATATCAATCAGTGTCTCAATCATATTTATATGACCAAATAAATGCCCTTTTAATGCCAGTTATTAGAAGAGAATTGTAAATAAAAAAAATTGATTGTTTGAACTCCTCCTAGCAAAAATACAACCACAAGAAACAGTAGTAAACGTATAATGTGAAGAATGTGAAGACCCCAGTGCAGGAAATATTTCCCTTTCATTTGAAATCTTTCTTTCAGCTTTCCGGCAGTCTTACCGTGTGACTGGTCCATAATTCCCTAGTGAGACAGACCAGCCTAAATGAAAGAAGTAGCCTGAAGATTCACCATTCACCAAGTACTAAGGGGAGTACTAAATTAGTCTTGCATACATATACAAGTTTAAATATTATTCTTTAAACTCTTTAACATTTGGTATAAGCCTTAACAGGATCCCCAAATTTGACTCCATTGCTTTGTGGTTAATATCTGTATAACTGGGATGAAAGATCATAACTGAGTTAAAAAATACCAATAACAAAAGTTATGGTGGGTAAAGGTGATGGAAAATTAAAATTAAGGGGGTAGTAGAAGCATTATTAAACACTCATCTACAGACACCAGACAAGCCAGAAGACTTGTTTTTCCCTCTGAAATCTCATGGTGCTGCCACAACCACAAGGGATTCTGGGTAGGTGCATGAAAGAAAGGTCAACAATGATCACCTTTTGCCTCAATATCCACTTTATACGTGGATCCCTTGAAAGTAACTGCCCGCTGTACAAGACAATCTTCAGACAAAACTCGATTTTAAGTTACGCCATTACTCCAACTTACAAATATAGCCAAAAAATTAAGCTGATAAATGTATAATTAGATCACAATATTACATATTGCTAGGAGTCTGGTTGCATCTTAGAAGGGAATTATACTTCAGAAATGTTTTAGGCAGGTGTGAAAAAATGCTGTAATGTAACAATGATTTCAAAAATAGACATGGTAATAATTTATATTTAGTGGGTAACTGTACTTGGCAGTTTTGTTATATACTCCAGGAAGGTGCCATATTAACCATCAATACAACATCACAAGACCCATTATATATACACTTTCCACTTGTGTTTGCAGCATTCTATTTGCAGAAAACAGCAGGGCAAAGAAAAAAGCAAATGTCATGAGAGTAAACAGAAGAGTCAAGCTGTATAACTTTAGACAAAACTGCAATAAATAAGAACATTACAATTGAAAATTAATGAAAATGTGATTACATGCCATAATTATTCTACAAGTTTTAATATTACATATATTTAAATTAATTATTGCAATGCAGAGGTACTTAGTTATTTGACATGTCCTTTGCCACTTCCCCAACATTATGTGCAGTGAGAAGGTGGTTAAACTACCCAGGGCATGGAGCAGACATTGCTATTTTCTTCTTCCCTAAACCCCCACTGCTCTGGGATGGGGTACCTTCAGGGGACCTTAAGCACCTTTGCCCCTTCCTTACATCTTTTTTGATGGCGGGACCTACATATGAACCAATCGCCTGGCCCATATAAATGTAAAGTGTTGCGGGGGTCATACCCCAGCATCTCACTACCTAATGCAGTAGCGGACCTAGCGGGGGGTTCCATGGGGCTAGGGTGACCATATGTCCCAGACGGCATATTCCCGCGCTCAGCAGTGAAGCAGCGTGTGCTGCGGCACAGCAGGGAGACGGAGGTGAGAAAGAGGGAGAGGGGGGTAGATAGTGAGATGAGAGAGGGGTAGATAGGGAGAAGCGAGGGAGAAGGGGTTAGATAGTGAGAAGCGAGGGAGAGGGGGTAGATAGAAGCGAGAGGGGCTACATAGTGAGAAGGTAATACAAAAAAAAATAAATCACGAGGAGAGGGGTAGATAGAAGAAGGAGAGCGGTAGATAGTGAGAAGGATGGAAGAGGGCGGTAGATAGTGAGAAAGTCATGAAGGGGAGAATAGTGAGATAGGTGAGGGACAGGGAAGATAGTTGATAAGGGATGGGAGAGGGGAGTAGATAGTTGAGAAAGGGCAGGGAAGAGGGGATAGATAGTGAAGAAGGGAGGGGGGAGATAGTGAAAAGGGAGGGAGAGGGGGTAGATAGTGAGAAGGGGGTAGATAGTGAGAAGCAAGGGAGAGGTGGGTAGATAGTGAGAAAGAAGGAAGTTAAGTATATTGAAATAAATAGTGAGAATGAGTGATTGTGGAAAGGCAGGCACAAGCGGGATGGGGACCAAGATGACATGGGCAGTGTGTTTATGGCACAAAGATGACACAGGCTGGGCTGTTTGGGGACAAAGTTGACTCATGCTGGGCTGTTTGGAACAAAGATGGTAAGTCCTATGTGTGTAATTTGGGTGCTGGTCAGGTTCTATGTGGGCAGTGTGGACCCCAGGGCTGGCTTTGGGCTGTGCAAAGCCTGTAATTTAGGGGTTTTATCTATTTTTATCTATTTCTTTTTTGCTGAGTTTTTATGTGATTTCCAGTTAATCTATAACTATGCTATGCTTCCATACATTATTATTATTGTATACCTGCAAATAAGTGATTTGTATGTCTGATTCTATGCCTCCAGTGCTGAGTTCACATGTGAATAATATTAATTATTATCGAATAATATTAATAACAATATTGATATTATATATATAATTGCTAACAGCAATCACACTCCTATCATGCCCAGGCAACCAGTACATGCTAAAACCTTCCAAAAAGTAGTCAAATACATCATGGGAACTTAATTGAGTAGGCTCGCCCTCTTCTGGGAAAGTGGCTTCATAAAGGGACAGGGCTAGCTGCATAGACAGTGAGGTCTCTACTTATTTCCACACTCCTAACTAAATGCTGTAAAGTACATTGGGTACCATTTAAGCCTTTGGATGTTAAGTGATTGTACATTCAAAAGTATTATCCAGAGCAGAATGCATAGCTTGCTTTTTAAAGCAGCAAGTGATGTAATGTACCTTAAGTGTTCCCTAAGTTGGCAATTTAATTGACCATCAAGATCAGTTTTATTCCTCTTCCCTGGGGTTAATGCAAAATATTTTGACATTGAGCCAATAAACTTTGTTTGCAGAATTCATATTTTCCATAATCAATAAATCTTAATTTAACTAAATTAAGGTCCTGTACATACATATTTATATTGCCATTTGAACATCAATACCATATACCGCATTGGCCAGAATATAGGCCATACTTCCCCCCCCCACTTTAAGTCTTTAAAGTGGCGGCGCGGCCTATAATTGGGGTTAAGCACAGAGATGCACAATTCATATCATGCTTTTTTTCATCTAGCCCTGCTAAGGGCAAGCAGCAGGATTAGGATCCAGATCCACCGCAGCGCTGCAGGGGACCTGGATCTTCCTCTCCTTCAGCCAGTGAATGTGAGCGAGATGCACAGACAACCTCCGCTGCTGGCACTTCCGCCGGTGCTCCACCATAGAAGCCCTGGCGGAAGTGCCGGCAGCGAAGGAAAGAGTGTCTAAGGGAAGGCAAATGTGTGTAAGAGCAAGCACGAATGTGCATGTGTATGTATGTGTTTATGGGCAGGCATGTGTGTTTGTAAGCAGGCATTTAAAAGGGTAGAGTATATGTGTGTATTCTGATAGTATATCCATTGCTATTATGGGCCTAAAGAGTATGGAATGAATTAAGGGTGCTCATGATGCTGACTGAGAGGAGCCCAGACTAAGAAGCGTCTATGTGCAATTTGGGTGCTGGGTAAATTATGTGGCTGCAATCTGGGGAAGTCAGGTGCCTGTGTGCAATCTGGGTGCTGAGACAAGTCCTGTGGATGCATCCTGGGTGCTGGGCAGGTCCTGTAGATGCATCCTGGTTCCTCGGCAAGTCCTGTGGATGCAGTCTGGGTGCTGGGCAAGTCCTGAGGATGCAGTCTGGGTTCTGGGGTAAGTCCTATGTTTGCAATCTGGGTACTGGGACACGTCCTATGTGTGCAAGGTTGTCAGGGCTGGCATTTGTAGTGTGCAACCTATGATCTATCCCTGCAATTTAGAATTTCCATGCTCTATGTGTTATTTATTAACTTTAAAGCTGCACATACAGGATTTGTATGTCTTATTCAGTTGGCTATACTAACAATGCTGTGTTCATGCAGGGTCTCTTTGATGATGAAAGTAACAGAATGGTGATCCTGCTGTGTAGTATGTGAGT
>VKOC01003048.1:0-63373 GCA_009364415.1 Spea multiplicata
TATATAATCTGTGCGACACGCATGCACGTAGGTATTATAGGTGATGACTATGGGATTGCTGTGTGCTATTTGCCAGCTGGCATTGGAATAGTTAAAAGACACCAGCCATAAAATAGGAACCTTGCAGAACATCTACAATATATATATATAAGTATATATATTTAGTATTATATATTAATATATATATATTATATATACATAGGGGTGAATAATGCGGCTTTCCTCAATGCTAGGGTTTAATTTTTAAATTGGCCAGCAACAAGTCCCATCAGAGAGTAATGCTGAGGGTTAATAATACTGCATCATGCGGATACATATTTCAATTGCATATCATATGTTATCGATTAATAAATAACTGAATAATATTTCTAGTATTATTATTGTTTATTGATTTATTAAGCGCCGCCATATCAGGGTATTAATGCCTTTCGAACTGTTTAGCGGGCGGGGTGGGTAAGCGCTGCATTCACGGGGTATTTGGGCTCTAAAGGGTTACTTCCCCAGGAGGGTATGCGGACAGATTACCGGCCAGGAGACTAGTTATCAAGGTGAGAGGATTAGTTATCTTGGTTGCTATCTGTGAGGGTGTGAGCCTACACCCTGTGTGTGGTCAGCGCTCACTCTGATCACACACATTCTACATTAAAAGGAACTCCCTAGAATGAATGCCTGCGAGTTATCGGCCAATCGGAAAGCAGATCTGTTACCAGGCGGATGAGGCAGAACTCCAGAAAGAAGACTTAAGAACTCATTAGACTTTAGAGGGTTAATTCAAACACGAGGGGCAATAAAAGAGAAAGAGCGTTAAAAAAATAGTTATAATAGCGGAGGAGGACGTTACTAAAATATCAGCAATTCTTAAATTGCAAGATTTGAAACATATTGCATGTCGCAAAGTGATCATTTGTTTAACCCTTAAGGGTAAAAAAAGAATGTTGCATGAATTCATTGTTAAGCTGAAAAAAGCGTGTAAGCCAGAATTTTTTCCTTGTTTTTTACATTAAAATGATTTCATCGGTTCCCAGTGAAAAGTGTTTGGCACGGATGCAACGAAGATTAAGTTATTATTTTATTTTTTATACTAAGATGTATTTCTAAAAATCTTATAGGGTAGAGCTTTACCTATTATACCATAAAAAGTAAGACTTAAAGGTACATCAACACATACATAAATATTTATAGATATAATAATAAACAAAATAAATAATCAATAATAATAAAACAAATTATATATATATATGTAGAGATAGATACATAATAGATAGATACGCATATGGGTCTGATCTACCGGGAAATTCTAAAATTCTGACTATGCTTATATGATTTGTAGCTGTTTGTACCTGCTATTGGAAGAGCTTTGATGCTGCAAGGGTTAAACGGTTGCCCAATCAGCTAGCTCCATGTTGCATTTCATGCTTAACCATATCCTTATTTTCGAAATGTTTTGTGTAATAAAATGCAACTTCAGGCATTCCAGACATTTTTTTTTCTTTCTGTAAAGCAAATTTACTGCCTTTAAAAAAAATTGTTTTTTTGGAGGAAAAAGATTTTGAGACACGTCTCACGACTATAGAAATGTACATTATCTTCTTTCAAGGCGTATATAAAATAATAAGTCCTATGAGAATATATCTGACTTTACAGGACAGGACCCTTCCTGTATTATTTTTAAATTTATGTCTATATTTGTGAGTTTATCCATAATTCTACCGAGTTACTAAACAAAAAATATATATATTTAAATATATAAATATATTTATAAATATTTATATATATATATATATATTATATATATATATTTAGTGTTATTGTTATAAGCGGGTTACCCTTTAACATGGGGAGACCATGACGAGCCTAAGGAAGTGGAACATGGTAACCGCATGGTAACAGGGAATTCTCTGACGCAACATGGCAGTTACATGAATACAGCCCTGTACTATCCATGTTTTATAGACAGTCCTGATTAAAGGGGACTTATGGCTTCCCTATGCCTTTAGAAATAGGGTAGTCGTCACCGAACCTTGCTCCTAGGGACTAATTCCGCTCTGGAATATAGAGAAGGGATGTACATTTACGCTTGCTTTGGCCCTGATCACTTTTAAGAGAAAAGCCTCTTTAATGGCAGTGGAACTGGGTGTAAAATTACCCAGGGGGTTAGCGTGACATCATGCGCGAGCGTGTCCAGGTAATGCACACATTTCCACATTTTTTTATTTTTTTTTTTTTCTTAAAATAAATGGAAAAATTGCAGGTTTGAAAAAAAAAAACATGTTTAACTATCCAAATAAGTGTATTTTTTTTTGGAGATATGCAAATATATCTATAATATCGTAGGACAAAAGGAGCTGGCTGTGTTCATGCATGCATAATACCTAAAGGTGGCCCGCAATAGAAGCCTGGAGCCTCTATTGTAGAGACTCCTGTAGCCGGCTTATTAGGGGATTGCTACAAATTCCTGGCATTCTTTCCTGAGCCGGGGCCACTGTAACCAGTTCACATGATCTCACATATCGCTTCCCCGTAACTCCAATAGGTGGCAGCCGGATGTTCTGCGTGCTGAGCGAGCAGTCCCTGCCCGACCTGCCAAAGGAATATCACTTGCGAGCAGGGGGGGGGGCTTAGAAAGTGCCCCCTTCTTAACGCTGGAAAGCCGCGGCCAACGCATTTCACCGAATAAAAAAAAGTCTAAATATAGATACCGGGACAGCCACGCGTGTAACTGTATACAGAAAGAACGCCGGATAAATATAAACATACAGTCATGTTTATAAATATTAAATAGTTCTTGGTAAACAGTAGAATCTCCGTTATTTAATTCCCTAAAAAGCAAGAGCTCTTTAAATGTACTGGAAAAAAAAAAATTGGGCATTTTAGGCACTGCAGGGTTAGGCTTTAAATTAAACGGATTGGATTTGTTTAATGTACTTAAAATAAATACCGTTATTTTTATTTATTTTTTTTCCAACTTCTCTAGGTCTGGAATCCCTGAAGTGTTGGATTCTGATAGATCCGGGAAAATGATCAACTGATTCTACGAGTGATTGATTGGGAATCGTTAGAAATGACATCACCCACTGGCGTATTTCATCAGGAAGAAAGATAAGATTAGAGAGAAATGCAGAATTTTGCCGGCAGATCGGCCCCATTCCGCCCCGTCTGGTCAGCCTGTTTTTCTCGCTCAGACCTTAATCAGTTGTTGGTCTCGTCTTAGATTCAGGAGCCGTATGTCTATCCCATGCATGTTTAATACCCTCACTGTATTACCCTCTACCACCTCTGCTGGGAGGCTGTTCCGATAGAGAGCTATATTGAAAAGAGGCAGAGACCTACGTTCCTTGGTGCTGAAGACTTCAAACCTCTGAGTTTTTGAATGAGAAATTAGGGCAAAAATATCTTAAGTATTTTATTTTTCATAAGGTTTTACAGCTCATTCTAGAGAACGAGAAAGTCAGTCCTATAAAAAGATGTAAAAAGTGGCGTCACCATCAATCCCCGATGATGAAGATTACTCCCTAAAAAAAACTAAAATAAAAGGAAAAAAAACCCACATGATATGTGGTGCACATATACTCAGTATCTATGAACCAGAACGTCTTTTAAGTGAAATATGGGAGTATTTTAAAAAACATTTAAATTTACCATTTTAAGCTCATTTAAGATCAATAGTATATTATTAAGCAGTGAAATTTGGTAAAATAAATTGGATAATGCAAAAAGTTACTTTTAACTAACCAATAACTATGCCAATTACCCTTAGTATGGATTCGGGGGATTTGTCGGGTCAATTGAGGGACTGTCCCCAAAAACGAGGGACATCTGATTACCTTAATCTATAAGGTCCCACATATATATATACGGTATATATATAATATATATAATATATATATATATATATATATCTATCTATACATCACATGGGTTTCTATTTTATGATATAGTCAGTGTCAGTCAATTAATCGAAAGAAGTGCAACTTTCAAACTTTTTGAAATATTTAACCCTGAGAACGAATTTTAACTAAAAATGGATCCCTTTTCTTGTTTTTTTTTTGGTATCGGTTTCTGTATATTGTGTATAAAGGCACAGAGAAGAGCTGTGATTGAACTATTTTATTTTCTTCTACGCATAAGCTCTATTATATCTCGCAAGATTCTCAGGGTCGCGAATACACCTCTCCGAAGAACTCACACGGACCAATCCCTGGCTTAAGGCAGAAACGTTACATAATACCCTGATATTAATATTTATGTGATAAATAAAAATACAGTTTCGCTCTGAACTGCGGCGTAGCCAGAAGGGTTAATACTATTGATAGGAGGTAGATAAACATTCATTGATAAAGTCGTGTTGGGTTGTTTGAATTTTATACCTGAAAAGTTCTTTCCCCGATGTGTTTACTAAATACAGAACGGGGAAAAAATGTAACAATTGAGATGAAACATCATTATTCTTGCTCTTGTTGTATATATATATTTGGAATGCGGGCGATGCAGTCGCTGGCCTGTAATTTCTTGCATGGCAGCACAGACAGTGCAGAACAAAGATCAGAAGTAGATGTATTTTATCTAATTATCCGAGCTTTTAGGGAATTGGAAGAAAAAAATAAAAAAAATCAGGAGTTCCTGATTCTGCCCCTCCCCCCATTTTTTTTTTTTTTTTTTTTTAAAACCCAAAAAACTAAGAGAGCCGTAATACTGAAATCGTAGGGAAATTCAGCCAGAATCTAGGAAAATAATGTATTTAATGAGATATATCAAGCATCGGGTTTTCGGTGCCCCCCCCCAGATAGTAATGATGCCCTCCAAAAATATTTTCAAAGCCTGCTTATTTCCATACCAAGGAACCTTATATATGAGCTGAGACTCTTCAACTATTAACCCTTTAATAGCTCATCGTAAAGATTCTATGTAGTGAGTCACCTGGCTTCAAGCAGGGATATCAACCATAATATACTGGGAACAAAAGCACGTAATTTAGAGTCTTATATGATCACAGCGGGAGGAATAGGAAGGAGTCAGCTCCTGACTGTGTGACCCCGAGAATCTACCCCTTCACCCCGATATTGGGGCAAAAACCCAGAGACTCCAGGGCAAATCCAGGGAGTTCCCAGGTATGCTTACTTCCCATCTCTTACCGGTTATTAAACATGACGTCGTGAAGAGGCATACATACCTATGGACTCGTTGGCAGCATTGAGATAAGCCACCCTTGTGATAGTACCCTAGGCCTGAATATGCTTGTGGACATAGTACCGGGCTCCTGCACCATGGCTGGCCTGTTGCCTTATTCTACATGTTAAAAAAATGGCATGGCTCCATTGGGAACTGCAGTGGGCCATATGGGAGATCCTGGGCCCTGGGAGGCTCTCTGGTTGGCTTATGGTATAAAAAGCACCGGGGAGTGAAACCACAGAGACACAGAATACGAATGTCAGCTCAGCACTAGAGAATTCATTACCGGCAGTAATACGCAAACCTCACCCATAACAAGTATTTGATGAGCAATAAGCAAAAAAGGAGCTTTTTTTTCAATTCACACTGCAAAGCTGCAATTATCTTAACCCTTTGCATGCCTGACGGAGGAGACATAGCTTACCGGCAAGGGGTTAATGATACGGCTCTTGAAGGAAAAGTATGGTCACCCTACACTCGGTGGATGGTCGGCTCGGCGGTTTAGTACTTGACTTTCTTCTGGTGCCGATGGAGAAGAGGGGCCTGCAGATATCGGGTCCCATAAATTACCAACGTCCAATAAATCTGCTGTCACATACTCGCTCTACCCTCAAATGTTATTGGCTGTCAGACTGTACACGGCATCAATCTATACGGGTGAGGGGGTGTGGTTTAATATCAGCACCACCCACTGCCATCTTTTTCCCAGTGCTCCACCCACAAAGCACACGTGACACCAAACTTGTTCACGCCTCTCCTGGTTCCCATACATATATATATATATATAGTTAGCGAGCGAGGCAGTAGGCTTCGCACCCCTACGGGAGTCTAATCTGTCTTCATGAAACTGCGGATCGTGATACTTTGTAACCGATCTTCCACGTATCTGCCGGAATCTACCAAGCAACGAGTTAATTCCGCAGTCACAATCACATGCTTCCCGTAACCGAACAGTTGCCGTTTGATAAAGATGTTCTAATCCAGATCATATTAGCGATAACGGATCACAATATCCTTCTATGAAGCTTTGTTAAGTGAGGACAGTAAAGCAGGTCTTGGTTTTCTTCTTGGGAACACTGAATACTTCCGCAGCCATCGCTTGATTCTGAGTCTGAGATTTCTCCTCCGCCTCTCTTACGGGGCCCTGGGTGCCAGGGATTTTCTATTGTCTCCTCTGATTACATTTTCCCATGTATTCCGAAACCCTTATTAATAATCACCATTAGCTGCAGTTATGAGACAGGTCCGAGGCTCGGATAACTGCAGAACGAGCCAAGAATTTCCCATGGTCGGAGGGTAACGCTTTCCCCCGATTAACTATCGTTTGGAATCTGTCACTCAAAAGCAAGATGGACGGTTACTGAGAGACGCAGTCGTTGATACAGTAGATACTTGAGGCTACTTTATGTTCTCAGAACACTGCGATTAGGAACTAATGATTCCTTCAACTCTGGGAAAACGTGGCCTTTGCTTCAGGAACCCATATGTTTTGGGGGGGGGACACTGAAAGCCTAAGAAAAGCAATGTTTGGTGTCATGGTATAAGGAACCTCAACTTCATATGGTTCCTGGGTGGAATTTAGTGGAATAACAGGTAGTTTGGGACCACAAGGAGATGTTTAAGCAGCTTCTACTGATTGAAGTCAAAAGAGACCCAACTATATTCCACCCCAGTGGTGGTACCAAAACCTCTCTATAAGAATCTAAATAACTACTTTCTGTGGAACTACCTTGAATATGAGGTCCGTCTTATATATAAATGTAACCCTAAGCTTTTGATGTTCCAAATTCTCCTTATACCCTAGATAAATACCCTAGGGATTATGACAGTCCCTAAAAAAAATACATATAGACTGTCTCCTCAGTGACCAGAAAGGATTCTCAGTGAATCGGACTTTTCTCAGCCTGCAGGGGGGTCTCACAAAGGACTTACAAAAAAAAGATGCATGAAGTAATTGTCTTGTTTCGTGATCCTGAAATGGAAAGAGGTCTTTTTAGAGCACGTAGACCAACACTAAGCATGACCTGACACCGCGGGACGAAGACAATAAGAGGGCAAGGAACCTAACGAGAGGAAAGGCGCAGACAATGGGTGGCACAGCCAGCGCACAGCCTGACCACGCAAACCACGGCACTCCAACATTAACCGCCTCGGACATGTGAGGGCCAACTGAGGCGGAAAGAACCCGAAGCTTCCTTCTGAGGCTTTGTAGCACATTATCTCCAAGATTTACCCAGGCTCCACAAAGACGTTGGAAGGAACGAGGCAGGGTCCCCATATTAAGAAAAATAACGATTAAATAATTGGAACGTGGACGGGGGGGGGGAGGTGGGGGGCGACGCGGGGAAAGTTCATTAACCATCTGCCCCCATGCGTTCTCCTTGTTGAGAAAAACAACTTTTCTTAACCCCTTCCTTTCTGGATGAGCCAGTTGTATCACCTTAATGACCCCAGCTGCTATACTTATTGCTGTCTTTTTTTGGTCTATTACTCTAATTTGATTGTAAGCTCTTCGGGGGAACAGAACCGCTCTCTGGCACTTGGGTCAAGTTTATTTCTTACCAAAACTATAATAAAAATTTCACGACAAACTTTTTATATGTGAAGGCGACCGTCGTCTATCTTTTAAAAAAAAAAATCATTATTTCTTCTAAAGTCGATCGATGATTTGTGGATAAAAGAGACAGTATTGGCAATTTTTAACTCTTTGATTTACGCACGTGGAATTTATTATGCTGCGAGCGCTCGATACGCCGGTCTCTTTTCTTCTGTTTGCTGTAATAAAACCAATGAGATTTTAAGAAAAGAGATAAAAATGTGGAAGTTATTTTGGAAGAAAAACAAAAGAGAGAGAAATGAATGCCAGGAAAACTATGTCCTTAGCATGGGTTATGTAAGAGGAAATATTTTCTTTGAAAAGAAAATATTTTCTCCGCTGAGAGTCAACGAGGGACTCTGTTGCTTTTGGAGACATGGTTAGAGAAGAAGTCCAATGGCTGCAGTTGCCACCAGGTCCCAAAGGGTCTGTTTTGTATCCTCTGTTCCTTTTGGTGAATGCCGTGGAAAATATCCCGGCACCGTCATGCCTATACGGCTCTACCTGATCGATGAGAAGATGCGGGGATAAGGGATCTCCAGCAGTTGACTCTCTTGGCCGCCTTCCACCATGAAACACCAAGCCTTTTCATAGCCTCGATGAGCTCTTTAGAACAAGAAAAACATTTTTATGATTGAAACGTTTTTTTTTTTTTATTGAACAAATATCACACCAGCGAAACATATCAGCTCACCGGCAGCGTATAATAAAAGTGTAGAGGATCAAAGAGCGACCCTCCTAGATTGTTTTTATGGCTTCCGTTCTTCTTCTTCTGGATTCCAACAGCCAAAGAGTTGTCCATAATCCTTCCGACCTATCAAGCGCATGCTCGGCCATTTATATTCTACCGAAAAATATATTTTAATAAAACAATTTTATGAGACCCATTTCCCACCATTTAATCCCACCTTGATAGGAAGGACTCCAAGTCAGGAAAGATTAATGGAAGGATTTAGCTGCCGTTCCTCCTGAAGATGGTCATATGGAGGATATAAGATATGGTTATGCCTTCAAAGCTACGCGATATGATTACTTATCCCTCGAATGTGTCATACCGGTTACATTGCCGATCCCTATGTGTCTGTGTGCTGGTTTTGGACTTTGTTTGTGGATCTACAGGTTTGTCTAGCTCACCGGCTGCTCCTCCTTTCTGTGTGAATTGCATTAAGCTATGTGCAAACCTAGTGTCTTTTTTTTAATCATTTATCGGGGTGGAATTACAATGTAGCAAAAGGGTTTTTAATGAACTAAGACTATAAAAAAAACGCCAACCCGGTGAGGTCCAGCCGATTGCTAATTGCATTCTCTGAAGAACCAATGCATGACGTGGGCTACCTTCTTACAAAAGCAGTTCATTCTGGTGTTTGATGCCGTTACCTGGGACGTGAATGAATTCTTCATTATCATTCAATCCCCTTGTTAATATGAACAGCCGCGTCCCTCGCCGTGCACTTTGAGGATGATCTATTTCGGTGGTTGCGTCAATTTCCTGTCTTAACCTTCCGTTCAGATGCAAATTGATTCCTGCTGCTCCCTCCATAACCTAAAAACATTTGAACACAGGGAGCTTATTCGGAGAGTATTTGGGGAGGAAAAGGCATTTGTTTCTTAGCCAATTTAACACCTTCTCTGGAAGCAGAGACTCCGAACTCTAGTCTGAAACATTGCAGATGTACGGGGCAAATTATTTTTTTCTGCCCCTACACACTAGGGTCTAATTATTTGCTAAAAAGAACTAATACTTATTAAAAAATACCTACATAATATATGTATCTTATAAATTCCCAAAAACTGCACAGAATGTTTGATCGGATCACCCACCCTTGGCTGGGCGATACCCAAGACCACAGCCGCCATCTACCATGCCATGGGCTGGGGTATGACATCATAGAAGGGAAAGGGGGGGGGCACAGGGATTTAGGCACAAAGAGGGGTTCTCGATCCTGAAGATCCTGAAGATAGGCAGTTGGGAGATATGGGGTAACACCACTAATGCGGCACAACTGAATAATTCTCGAAGTGCTCCATTGGACACAAAGTTACTGAAGGGGCGATTGAAGCTATTCAAAGTACTATCACTGCAATCTCTGATTTAGGTATTTTTAGGAAACCTTATATTTTTAGGGCTTAGCAAACAATTACTAGATTGGCAGACCAGATAGACCAGTTGTATGTTATCTGCTGTCATAGTCTATGTTTCTGGTAGACCAGAAAGTATTAGAAGCATTTAAAACATAATGTCACCCATGACTGGTGGTTATGCGCGGAGTTCCTGGCGTGGGAGGGCTTGACACATTGATATTTGGGTCTCAAAATTGACATAAATACCATATAAGCAAAAGGTTTTCTATTTTTTTTTACCATTATTCTTATTTTTGTATATTTTGTATATTTTTTTTATTTTATTGCATTCGATCTGCAGAACCTGCTGGTGCATTATAAATAAACTGTAGTATAATGTAAAAATAATTATAATAATTGAAAGATCTTTATTGAAATAAGAGAATTAACACTAACCAATCACCAACATGCGATCCATGACAAAATCGCGTTGTGTGGGAAACCTCACTCTTAGTTTAATTAAGTTCTCATTAATTTTCAAATGCATATTTTGATTTTATTACTGAGAAAGTAAGCATTGTTGTCTCAAGAAATCATACGTTCCATATGTATCCAATAATGGGATAATTGTTTGCATATCTTCATGTAACCCAACTAAACAAATGCAGTCATCAAAAAGCTTTGAGCACAATGAATGTGTACGTTCTCCAGATTTCGGGTCTTCTCCACCTCCTGAACAACAGTAATAGGATCTCAATGCTCATCGAGGATATTGAGAATATAATGTAGAGACCGGATTTCATTGGGGCTGTCCAAGCAAACTGCCACAAGTCTATGGAGGAGATCCTGACAGCCTCAGCTAAGGCCACAGTAGAGCACTTGGTCCTCAATCTTCTTCTTCTGTGAAAGACTATGTAGCTCCTTTCATCCCTCCATGGTAAAACCAAGGGATGGCTGGATCTCCTTGGTTCCCCTCCTGGAGAGGGAATCCGCAGAATTATTCAAAGGGATGTGGGAGCCAAAAGTTCAACCTATGTCCCCCACCAAGAAGCTTGAGTCTTCATTAACTTGGCTCCATTGTGGAATTTTCAGCATGTGCAGTTTTGTGAACAAACTCAATCACAAAAGCGGGTGCCACACATGTACCAAACAAAAAAGTGTTGTGTTCGAATGAAAAAAAAATACAAAAGTACCATTACGGCCCCAGCCAGTGCCTGGTATTATAAAAAAATGTAACCATCACCGACCAGCCATAGGACAGGCAAGGAAAGGGTCTGGAAGAACCTAAAAATTCTCAGATATACCCCTCATCTAAGACCCCAATGTGATAAGTGCCCAGGTATACCTAACTTGGAGACTCTATAAAGACACTTTAGGCTTCCTTAAAGCAGAAGGATTAAGCTTTTCTCTTCTTTAGGTATTATTTGGTCATACGGGTAACTAATCGAGAATTTGCATATCTCATGAACCTCAAGGTTCTGTGTGTCTGTTCCTTCTATTTCAATTTGCAACATTGTAAAAAATAACAGACTTTGGGTATTATTTCTTATCGAATGGCTCATTCACCAACTCCCCACCCAAAATATAAGAACAAGCTGTAGCATGGGGACGCCTGGAGGTACTTACCCCAACCAGAGCCTCAAATATTAAAATCCTAAAAAAAAAGTAGTCATTCTGTTCCTTGCAGATTCTAAAATTAGTATTTGGGGGGAAAAGAACCCAAGAGTTAATAGGTTTTATAACACAGAATAAAGTTCAAACATCACAAGTTCGGATCAGTGTATGTAGCCGAAACAGTAGCCAACAAATAAAAATAATAAATGCAGTCACTTAAATAACTTTCCCTAAGCCTTTGTTTTTCTGTTTTTTTGGGTTTTTTTTTACATTCCCTCGAAAGTGTTTTGGGAAAGGCGTTAACCTCTTTCCTTGACTCTATTTTCGTCCTCTTTTGTCCTCTATCGGATAAGTTGGAAAGAAGGAAGCTGCCTTGGCATTCAGGACACACTTTAACAAAAATATCCTGACTGTACGCTGCCGAAAAGGAATCCTACGTAAAAAAAACTGTACTTTTCAGGGGAAAAAAAAGAAACGCTACTTGTGTGCTCTGGAGGCCAAGAGAAGGACGCAGGAAGAACATCTGAAATCACAAGGGGAGGGAGGCTAATTAGCAGAATCAGTCTCAGAGGAAAGAGAGAACCCTTCGGGGGATAAAGGCAGTTGTAGAAGAAAAGTTCTGCTTGTTGAAAAGCAGATAGAGCTGAAGAGAGTCATATGGCCGAAAAGGAAGTATAACCCAGAGACGGATGTTTCTCCTAGTAGCTAAGAAATGTGTAACATTGTGTAACATCTCTGTAACATTCTAACCCATACGCTACACGCTCCATGCTTTTCCACCGCAGCCCAATAATTGTTCAGCCAGGGATAAGAAAACATGGCGGCTTATTGAAGGGTACGTGTTGACCCGATGGTCATCAAAGAACCCAGCGTCAATACGACTAAGCTCAAGCTGCTAAACACTTCAAATGATTATTATTTTTTTCTTCTTCAAGCCAGAATAATCGTATACTCAAAGTGCGCGATGATCAATTCTGTCCTGGGTTTACCCAATGGTTTGCCTGACTGTTATCGGCAATGACTGCGAAGCAGCTGCCGGTCGCCCCGGCTAATTGGGTAACGCTTATTCTGTCCGAACTGAAATCCTCTTCCGTGGGCAAATGTTATAGATCAGAGCATTAAGTACTCACAGCCAAATCAATATCATATTAGCACGGGGCAATCTATACCGTTTAGATTGACATGAAATCATATAATAACCCATTGATTTACAGTTTTAATTTTAGCATATTAGGGGCTAAAACAGCTGATGTTTTTCTCTTTGTGATGAATCAATACCATCATACAAATATCATTTCTACGTGTATGGACTTGGCATGGCACTTTTCCCGAATCCTATAGGTTACCCTCTTGAACTTCTATAGGATCCATCTTTAACGTACCAGGGAAAGACATTGATGGGAACGGAATGGAGACAAAGGAACGGCACAAAAATACATGGAGAGGCAACACGTGAAAGTTTAATTTCACCCAAACCACAGATACATTTTCTAGCCTCGTTTTGCACACAATGCTTAAATTAAGATGTGTGACAGCCTCATAAAATCATTCCTGCGGCTTTCCCAACAGAAGAAAGTATACTTTGCACAGCTAATTGCACGGTTTCACTTTATGGCAAGATGGAAATAATAACGTACGGTATTTTATAATGCTTACATTACAAGCCAGCGTTCCACCAGTCAAACAAGTCAACGCTGCTTGGCCACAAACTCTAGAAAGACCAGATCTACCCTTCTTTTAACCAAAGTTCTCCTGACTTGATAAATAAAAACTGGATTAAAAGGACATGTTTTTGGATTTTTTTGTCTGATACATGTTTTCATAGATGGAAGCCATTCCTCGCCCTATCAAAAACTTAAATATAGTGGATACTTTGACACCGTTAACCTTCTATAGGCATCAGTGATATACATGAAACTTGGAAACCAAGTTGCTATAATTCATAAAGAAGTGGTTCCTGCTTCAAAGCCTCTCAAAGCAAATCGTAGCTCCCTTGTGATTCATGTTCATATTAAACTTTTCCATTCATAGAGGTAGTCCTGTTCCAGCAGGTTCCCTGTGCACCAGAATTCCAGAATCCACGCGCACACGTTTCTATATATCCCATTAATTGTCCTCTGCTGTCCTCCTCTAAATGGAATAACAATTGTGAATCTATGCTTTGGAATTTTCTATAACTTGACCATTGAGTTATATTCTTCTTAATCTGCAGACAATTCCTTACAGGTGACCCAGGTAACCCTGACTTTTCTTGAAATTTGATAATGATCCAAGTGGATCTCCTCTATCAGCACCTTTGTGAAGGTTTTCATTGGTTTCTAAATTGTATATGAGGATTCGGCACACGTATGTTCAAGGTTGATGACTTTCAGTAGAGCCTTTGATCTGCTCTTTAAATAAGACACAAGTTCTTTTTCTTCCAGGGATAAATTGGATTGTCATTTTGGATTTGAGAAGGAATTATTCTGTCCATTGAGGTAAGATTACTTATAGAATACTTATAGCTTCATGGGGGATTTTTGGATTTGTGCGTTTGTGCCGTTCCTTACATTGGATCAGTAGGGAGTTGTCCATTGGCGATGAACTTGATGGCCCCATGTCTCTTTCCAAACCCATCAGCTATTTAATTATACTACTTAATAGAATGTTGCCGGACAGTCACCTATACTATGCAGCAATGGGGAACTTGGAGACAAGCATGAAATTTTATATCGAAAGCAAATTTTTTTTGCAGAGACGGAAGGACAATGTTTGAAAAAAAGATTAGACGAGCAGGGATTATGTAAGAAGAGGTAGACGCAGTTCTGCTGGCCAAAAGAGTCTGCCAGATAATGAACAGGGCAGAAGAAATTGATGATAGTCTAGTCTAGTAAGAAGACAGAATTTAGTAAAATGGATACTCGGAAGAAGTTGGGATGAGGAACACTAAGGCATGAGGTTTAAGATGTGGAACTGATAATGTATCCCTCATGTGCAACCAGCCGAGGTCGTTGATAAGTCTACAAGCATCAGACTCTCTCCAATGCTCCATGTTAGATGATACCCTGGTCCATGCCCTGTCGTATGTGTGGCCAACGTCTCCATATGACAGGACGCACGTTGTCCGGGCTGGCAGAAAGGGTGTGTATAGGGCATTGTCGGCCAGTCCTGGTCACTGGAAACATTGTATGCACGTAACAGTTAATTGTAAGCGACCGGTTAGCTAGAAAAGCCTTGACCTTCCCACAGTTGGCTTAGCGCCACGATGACCCATGAGAGCGCGTCTAGTTTGGTCCCAAAATCGCCACTATTCAGCCACGAAAAAGTTAAAATTCCACATGTAGGCGTCAGCTATTTGATGAGGTAACTGCACACAGGATGCAGTCCAGAGGCTGAGAACATAATACCGCTCTGTAAAACCAGCCAGGCCTGCTTGAAAATGCATCGCTTTCTCGTCCAAACTATTTTAGTTAGAAAGCAAAATGCGAAACCAATCCGAAGCTCGCGGCTGGATAACAGCTCAGTGTTATCTTCCTGCTCCAAGTGTGTGGGAGACTCTCTGGTTTCCTCTGACATTTTATGGAATCTTTTCAAATGTTCTTCTGGATGTTTGGGAACCGTTCCTAAATCCTGTGTAGTCTCTATTAGAAATACAAATTTCCAAGGAAGCCTCGGAGAGACGGCACTGTTCTCTGCCGTTTTAGTAGCCGGAGCCTGCATTTTGCCACCATTACTTTACACAGGGCGAGAGGGCACCAAACACGCTGGCTCGATCAATATATATTTGCTTGGAGGCTTGTTGGCTTTGAGACCAAAACTAGATGGACCCAGCTACTTAAGCTACTTGTGGAGCAAATTAAATCTACAAATCCGCCCTATGGGTTTGGGGAACGTAAGTTCACTGCATGTATTGTGGTCGTAAATTAGGTCCATTTAAAGTCCCTCTTACAATTTGCCACCTATTCTCATAACTCAAACATTGGTGAATCCATTGCATTATGACGCACTTTATAATAATATCTTCAACGGAATCTTCCAGATCCTCATTTTCTTAGAGGGGTCGGGGTAGAGATTGAGATAAAGACCCAGTGATAAGAACATGGAATGTAAGGAAGTTTATTTCAAGATACATAGAAGGTTAGCATTGTTTCAGCGCAGAATACTCTCCACCATGTATCGGATACAATGGAGTGACTGGGAGAGACTGGTTAGTTGGCTTCTCCAACGATGAATGGAACAACCGATTAGGGACACTTATCAACAAGAACGCGTGTACACAAATTTCAGGAAGCTTCCATAAAACCATATTTAGGCTCAAAAACAGATGCGAGGTGGGGGGGTGGTGGTGGCTCACATGGACACAATAACGATACAAACAAGTTAAGCAATGATAGGAGAGGGGGGGTTCTAGTGCGATTTAATTATATGTATTAATTGTATAAATGCCAAAAACCACAGCTGGCTTCTTTTCTTTCTAAGAAATGTTGGAACGCTGGACCCAGGAACTGTAACTCATTCGTTTTACGGTATCTGCTATGTTACAGCGCTGGATTCGTAAGCGGCCACGTTCCATTTTAGACATAGATTGCAGCTGACATATTTCATCTATGCTTTTTTTATTTCGTTACAGGGTTTCATAGAACACGTAAGTATAAAATCTTGTCTTCCCTGAGCTACACGTCACGCTGCTTCCTAACGACATCATTACCGTGTGGAATGTGTGCCTCATGACGTCATCACAGCTTTTAACATTAGAAATTAATTTGTTGAAACCATTCGGTTTAGTTGGTAAGGAAATGTTTATTTTAAAAGTTGACCTCTGGGAAGCTGAGAACCAGCATTATCTAATCCAGGGACGTCCAACCTGCGGCCCTCCAGCTGCTGCAGGACTACATCTCCCATCCTCCTCAGCCAGCCCCTGAGCATTATGGGAGATGTAGTCCTGCAGCAGCAGGAGGGCCGAAGGTTGGACACCCCTGATCTAATCAGTTTTCTGTCCTGAAGTTCTCTCCCTTCTCCTGACCCTCAACTCTTACAATGGCTGCCTGAACCAATCAACAGCAATCAGCAACTTAACAATAGGGGGAGATAACTAAATGGGGAGGACATGCAGATCCTGAGAACAGTAAGGTAAGATGGAGGCACCAGTTAGATAATGTAGGTTTCTAATACATAAGTATTTCTTATTTTGATTTGCAAACACCATTATATGGGTTTATTTAGGGCACAGAACTGTCCACTAGGATTTGGGCAAAAACACTTTTGTCAGAAGCCGTATGAAGGTGACGTTAGTGATATAAATGCATGCTTTCCGAAATCTCTAATCCGGAAAGACAGTAACATCCCTCCATTTTTCCCCACAACAACCTGTCCCTAAAGGAAGCCCGTTGTCAACCTGTAGTAACCCGGCTCCAACCTGTACTGACCCGGCTCCAACCTGTAGTAACCCGGCTCCAACCTGTAGTAACCCGGCTCCAACCTGTAGTAGGCCCTGGGCTCCAACCTGTACTGACCCGGTTACTGACCCGGTTCCAACCTGTAGTGACCCGGCTCCAATCTGTAGTAACCCGGCTCCAACCTGTAGTAACCCGGCTCCAACCTGTACTGATCCAGCTCCAATCTGTACTGACCCGGCTCCGACACTGCTTAATGGAGACGCTACTTAATGGTGTCCCATGTCCATGTGTAAAGAAGGCAGTTCGAGGCTCTGCAACTGTGGAACTTTGTGAAACTAAGTATCAAAACACTATACTCCTTCTAGGAGTTCGTTAGAAGTGTTCTAAGGACGACAATGGATCTAGTGATTTCGGCCGGGCTGTCGGACAGACACTTATTCATTCACCCTTGGATTCTATTGGCATTAATTAACCACATAGCTGCTGGTCACAAAGTGGATAGCATTACCCCAACAAGTCACAGCATAGGGGGTTTTCTTGGCTTAGCGAAAACAGCGTACAGAGAATAAGTAGGTGAATGCGGTTAGCCGGGAAGCCTCAGCACAGAACAGGGTTACTTGAAGGACGGAGCCAAAAGACATTTTTGGCGGCCACTCTTTAGCGTAAAGCAGACCAGTGTGTTTTCATGTGCAAAGTAGAGGTGGAAACTTACTTTAGGCATCCAGGTTTATAATCTTTATTTGGCTTCTTTTTCAAGCACATCCTATAATTTAACTTCAACGACGTGAAACAAAACAGTCCTTCATAACTGACTCTAACGCAAAAAAAATCAGGACTTAGGCTGTTTTTTGTACTGGCGGCCAGTGTAGATTGCACAGGACCCAGTCAGCACCCATAGGCATGCCATAGTGTCCCATAGACGGCTTTTCTGCTGCTCACCTAATAGGGGACACCGCTGGCCATCGACCCATAAACCCTGAAACTTTTGTCCGCTGATATATCCGGGAACAAACCCTAGCTTCCCATCTTATACGGCTGAGAATTCTGGGAGTTACTATTCAAAGCAGTATGCATTCAATAAACTCACACACACTCGATTTGCCACAGGTAATCCAAACTACTTTAACCGGTAAACACAATATATCACCAGAAACGTATACATTGTGTAGAAGTATGTGTAGTTTTAAACACAGCCCCATGTTGCGTGCCGCGGGATTGTGTTTCATAGAAGTATCAATTTATACAACATTCTTTGTTTACGACTTCTGGATTTTATGTGACGGAGTCTGCAGGTTTCTTTTCCCCCGGATCTTTGTCGCGTATTTTTTATTTTTTAATTATTTTCCTGCGGACTTTACGGCAATGCTCTACAGTTCCGGTAGTTTAATTAGCATTAAAGTGTTTTGCACAATTTAATGACGTCACAACAGCGGATAGAAGCCACCATTTTGGAATACTTAATGGGGAAAGTCGAGCTGGGTTTAGACCACAGTAACATATTTTGCTTCAGGCGCTGCTGTATGGCGGAACGAGGGGCAGGAACCTCCGAACCACCCCGCTCCGGCGCAGGGATATGATGTCACATCCTGGGGCTTTGCGTCTTAAAGGCACACAGCCCCTTTGAATGCGTTTCCTTCACGCCACAAAGATCTCTCAGTAACCAGTCCAGTGTGCGGCTAGACGGCGGTGGGCATGTTCATCCAAAAGGATGTTCTGTCCCCCGGTTACCCCTCGGAAACATAGAGGGGCCGTCGTTTAAAGACACACCAAACAATACATATACGTCAGTGTGCTTCTCCTTCAAAAAGAGCTGAGCCGACCCTGAGAGAAAAAAAAAACTTTTATTAATAAAAAATGGGGATTTTTTAAAAAAATAAATATATATATATATATATATATATATACGCTTTCTTGCACTAAATTCACATTTTCGTTACGGGAGATACTGGAAAAGGCCCATTAATTGACTCTGTATAGTAAATCATACACTATACATATGGCTGGTGCATAGCGTTTGGAGAACAGGTTTCAAATAGAATGGCATTACAACTATTTAAATAAATCAGCTTCTACGGCACCAGTTTGATCAACATCTCTAAATATTATACCCATCGGTAATACAAATAGAGCTCCGTGTTCCGTGTGTACGCGAGGCAGGAAGGATGTGAGTTCCCTAAATAATCGCAATAAGAAAAGAACTCCTTGCAGACGGAAGGGGTACAAGGAGCCATTGTCAGTCGCTGATATAGTCTACAGAATATATGGTGCCGACAGTTATCCAAACGCTCCAACAGCTGATATTCTTTTTAATAAATATTACCCGGCATGCACCCAACCTCTCGTTCCCGATTGGCTGTTCATTTTATGTAATATTGTATCTAATGAATATATCTAATTATACGCTAATCATTCCATCCCTGGAATAGTCAGTCCATCTTGATACATTTAATTTAAAATAACTGACATTATTCACAAAAAAAAAACATTATTCTGTATAATATTGATTGTCTGATTTTATGGTACTTTTTCACTTGCTTCGTTTTTTTTTCTTCACTCCATGCTTCCTTTTTTTGTTAACCTAATATATGTCCCTGTGGCCCCTGGGAATGCAAGGGTGCCCCCCAGGTTTTAGAGGGTCCCTATAGATTTCTAGGCCACGTTTTGGGAAAAGAAACCATTTATGGCACGTATAACTGTTTTTGGAGAATCAGAATGTTGATATTTTGTGTTTTGATTCATAAAAAGTTTAAAAAAAGATTTCCGATCTTTTATCATTATCCCGTTACGTAAGTTTGCAGCACCAAATACCATTCCGTTCATGAATAACGGTTTATTGGGTGGCAGGTTAGTGCTTATTGCCCCCGAATGACCTTTAAGTCTCAGTCACAAGAGTCGGAGGGAGCTCTACGGGGCTCTTAACAAGGCAATTAAGAAAAAAGATGTGTATTTAATGAGGAGCGAGTATGTGGCCTAGTATTTAATAACCGAGCCATCAACATTCCTTTTGCCGGAGAGGTGGACAGAGAATGCCCGTAAAATGCCTGGAGACCTAATACGGGGTCATAACCCTTTAGACAGGGAAAAAGGGAGGAAAAAAAGGAAAAAACAGCCCTACCTAAATACAAGATGTTCGCAGAGCAGAGGGAAGGTAGAGCGGGGGAAGTGGCCTGCACATGTTCTCGGTGATTTAATGTGGATCAGATGCTCTGCTAGTTGAATATATCATTCCCTGACTACACAATGCACATTGAGAGAAGGGGATTTCTAAAGTTAGACGCCGCCAAGTGCTACAGATTTTCCTTTTTCCTGGCCGGAAAATTCGGCAGACTGTGCAACTAAAGCGGAGCGAAGAGAGAAAAAAGGTTATCCCTTTTGCGGCTCACCACCCCGGCGCTTTAGGAGTTGGGTCGTCGTGTCGTGAGAGCGGCACAATCAGCGCGATGATCTTCAGAGCTCTAAAGGAACATTATGATTTAGATTAAATACATACAAATAAGTGACATTTTTTTTTTACTCATTTATTATGCACCTTTTTGGGGCCATATTTTTTTTGCAGCTCTTGCAGGAAAATAACCTTTAGGAAAAAAATTTCCGGCCAAGGTCAAAAGTTACAGGAGATGCTCTTTTCTGGGCATATATGGACCATTTATCTTTGGCAGGTCCAAGACCACCATTCCTTAACTCTTTATCCCGTTACTTATGACCAGTTTTCATGTTTCTGTTTATTTCGTTGAATACGTGGCCATTTTCGATACATGTGAACTTTTTGAAGAACATGGCTTGGCTTTTTTTGAAGAACATGGCTTGGCTTTTTATAAAAATTTTTATACAATTATATAATTCCAGAAGGGATCTTTTAGATTCCTTCAGACGAGACAGATATATTTAACTTTCTGGCCTTTGAAACAATGGCTCACCTAAATTTCATACAATGTACAAATAACGGTCCACACGCTCGCTTGGGTTGGTGGACAATCATTCCGCACCTAGAAGGATGTCCCGTTTTTTAACCGATGGCCTTTCAACCCCCCGTTGACACTGTTACTCTTTCATTCTAGTTCTACTGGTTGGGTGATCTTCGTATCCCAAACTCCCAAAAAGAAATCCGTCCTTCCCGTTCCCGTTCTGGGAAAGACAATTTATTCCGCGTTGCCATCCATTCATTTGTTAGTGTTACATAATCCTAGCTATTAGCAAAGGAGTACACTGTCAGCCCATATAAGGCCGAGGAAATCGGGTCTGGAACAGAGAATACAGAAGACCTGATAATTCACGGAAAGGTCACATTCAACGTGACCTTAGTTCGACATTTATTATTAATATAACCAGGACCCAAATTACAAAAAAAAATAAAAAAATTGCCATCATGGAGGCAGACATTTTTTAAAAAGCTCTCTATAGCCTCCACCATAAGGTATTGGCGGGTGGAAAACCTGTAAGCTCTATCTGGAGCCACGCTTCTGTAGGGGGGAGGATAATGTGCCTTGCTTGGCGTCCTTTCTTTATAGGAAATAGAACGTTCCTCCATTATTATGTCTGCTGGTGGATTTGCCTAGCTCTGGTCCTTTTGAACTCTGTGGCAGCTGCAAGAGCAGGAGAATAAAGACTCGCTGCCGATGGCGCGCATGACCTTGAAAAACTAAGTGTTTACTTGAAGAATCCCCCCCCTCCCCTGATGGATCCTACTCTTTGTACCGCGACAAAGCAAGGAGCACAGGGAGCGGGGAATGCGCTACTTTGCATATCACTGCCGTCTTGGAAGATCATGATATTTTGGATGAAAATGAGGTCATATTAAAAGTGATGTCATTGTCATTCTGCTCCAGTGTTTTCTCACAAAGGCCTTCTCTTTGTGTCGGTGACACCGTGGCCCCAAATTCCCCTTACATTCCTGCAGCCCACACCACGGAGGGGTACAAAGACGGGCTTCTGTCCGGCTCTCGCAAGACTCCTGTATGAGGCTCTTGTTGACAACAGCATCTGTCCTCACGCTTCAGGAATCCCAAGAATTGTGAAATATAAAGAACCGCCTGTGACTTTCGGACGGACTTTAAAGGCGATTCGTTTTGTAACCTTATTGTGTTCCGGCGTTATTATTGTAATTCAGAGGATTCCGGTTATGGCCGCAGAATTAATTTGTCGGGTATTATTTTTTTTTTTCGGAACCCCCTATTATTCAGGTGCCTTGCTGAGCAGATGTTAGGCTATAGCTTGGAAGTGATTGAATGAGAGGCATATTTACATGGTAAGATTAGCCGCATGGTGCTTGCAAGTGCCGTCTAATGAGCTCTTTCTTCCAAAAGAAACGAGTAGGTCTTGGCCTGACCATTCCTGCATGTTAATGTTGGACACACGCTATATGGTCCTTTCCAAGAATACTTAGCGTTATAGGCAGGACCGCACAACCCTCGCCTTCCTCTTTGAACAGATTTGCCATATTCTGCCATGAATGATGAACGAAACCACTGAAGATGGATGACCCTTGGGGTCTGTGATCTCTCCACACCTCATTAAAAATATCACTTTTCTTCAGAATATTTGTATTATGAATATACATTATTATACCACCATTGTCCAGAATATCTTCTATTATCACACTATGTGATAGTTTGATACCAACATTCTTGAGAAATTCTTTATCATGAATATATAATATCACTATTCTGCAGAATATCTTCTATTTTTACGCTATGTTATAATATAATAGTGACATTTTTGAGAATGTAATATTATAATACATAATATATATATATTCATAATATCTTTATTACGAATATATAATATTATGATATCACTATTCTTCAGAATATCTGTATTATGAATAAATTATATTATGATATAAATATTGTCCAGAATATCTTCTATTATCACTCTATGTGATAGTCATACCAACAGTCTTGAGAATATCTTTATTATAAATATATAATATTATGATATCACTACTCTACAGAATGTCTTCTATTATCACACTATGTGATAGTTTAATACCAACATTCTTAAGAATATCTTTATTATAAATACATAATATTACTCTGCAGAATATCTTCTATTATCACACAATGTCACAATTTCATATCAACATTCTTGAGAATATCTTTATTATAAATATATAATATTATGACATCACCACTCTACAGAATGTCTTCTATTATCACACAATGTCACAATTTCATATCAACATTCTTGAGAATATCTTTATTATAAATATATAATATTATGACATCACCACTCTACAGAATGTCTTCTATTATCACACTATGTGATGGTTTAATAACATTCTTGAGAATATCTTTATTGTTACTGAGATGCTTTAATGGTAGAACAAATACCATTAGCTTCTGTGCTTCTTAATGGTGGAATAAATGTGAAGGATGGTTGTAAAACATTTTCAAACTCTTCCCGTAAATACAACCCCCCCCCGTTGCTGGTCCCGTGAGACCTGTGTAGTATTTCGGAAGGTGTGAGTGTAGGGGAGGTGTGAGTCAGGTGTCACAATGAAAAGGTAAAATCTCCTATCACCCTTCAGCCTTTGTCTCATCACTTGTGAAATATGAGTCCCATGTGGCCGGTTTCTCACACTGATGGATTAGTTTTTTTCCCAAGGCTGTACATTACAGCCTGTTATTGATTAGCTTCACGGAGGGATAGAGGACGGATTAGGATCTAAGGACGTGGGGGTATTGGTTCAATGATGCTAATATTCCCAAAGATGAACTACAATTAGTGCTCTTTTAAAGTTAAAAAAAATCAATTAATGCATATTTGTGCTTTGCAGCTCATTGGCTAAACAATTCCAAATAATCCTCAATTACGGCAATATCGGCATTGATCACAGAAGACTACATATTGATATATGTCAAATTCTGTTTTGGGATTCGAGGGGATACATAATAATTAATTGGCATGTCAAAGCCTCACTCGCTATAAGAATATAATAAATAATTTCATAATGTCCCAAATAGATCAGATTCCCCCCCAAAAAAACCTGTCTTAATAAGTCATTGACTTGTTGTATTGACATTAAACTCACAATGATGGGTACAGTTTTGACATTGGTGGCCCCCATCATAACCTCAACACAGTACAAAAAATAAAGGGCAAACAATGGCAGATTTATAGATGTGACCTTCAATAATCAGCTTAAATCCCGCATGAAATGGTTTTGTCTTCGAGGAAGTGACAGATAAACAATTCAATTGTTTTTGGAAAAACAAAATTTGATCCTAAGGAACTTCTCTGAACTTTAGTTTATTCTCAAACAAAAGAAGATTTATGGAAAGGAAACGCGACATCGATGATTTCTTAAAAACGGAATGGAAGTATATTTCTGACATATTATGTCTTCTTCTGGTCAAAGCCTAAAATATTTTGGGTTTATATTAAATATTGTAATTTTTTTCTTTATATTGTGATTGCTAGGGCTGATGAAAAAGCAGCACATGTCATGGCAAGCCTAATTTTCCCATAGGCTCCCAAGATTTCGCTATAGGATAGGAACATAAAGATGTAGAGCGATAAGAGCTTGCATTCTAGTTTGAATGAATGGAATGGTTTAGGACGACTTAAGGATAGGAAACTTGGGATATGATCGTGTTGGCTTGGTAGGAAAGCGGGTGGCAGGCAGTCGTGCCGTAAGCGGAATAACAATATGAACATGCAACCTGAACCTGAGAGCCATGAGAATTGTAGCTCGAAGCCTGGAAAGCTAATACATGGAAGTTGGTCTGGTTAGAGGCGGCATCCTAGGTTTGGTGAGAAAATAATGACGTAGACAGCAAGGTTGACCCAAGAAGATGTTGATGTTCTAACAGATGAGATTATAAAGTTCTATCAAACGATGGGTAGTATGTATCGACCTCTACGTTCCTCCAACTAGACCACCAGACATGCTGAAACTTTTTTACAAGATGTGGCAGAAGATGCAGGGCACCATAACCCAGCAATACTAAGGAGCCTGTCGGGGGTCTCTAACCCTGCATGGTGGATCTAAGCCATCTTCTTTTATCTTGAGCTCAAAATGGTGGAGACCACCATTAATGGGATGTGGACCCTATTTTAGGGCAGATTCATTTTTTTCCAGAGCATATCACTTTCCTTTCATCAACGATCGCTTTCAGCGACTACTCCCCGATTTTCAGAGCGAAAACTCGGTACGGGACGAAGACACTTCCAGCTGTTGACATGTGGCACCCTCTCCTTCCGAACAAACGAAACATACAAATCCGCGGATTCCTCCGAGCTCTTCCGACTATTTGGCAGGAGGGAAAATTCCTAGAAAAAAAAAAAAAGACATAATGAAGAAACGTGCAACTGCTGTATTCACAGCGATACCAAATACAAAAGCTCGTTGCTGAGAAAACCATTTGTAGGGGCTAATTTTTTTTTTTTTGGAAAGAGCTCTGCTCTGAGGTCAGAGTTACAACAGCTGCCCGTCACGTAACATTTCTTCGAAGACAGTGCTGTATTCTATCAGAAGTATGCAGGCACAACTGGTGCGATTATTACGGGTTCCTGTTTGAAAAGCAGCAGTTCATGTGTCCTCCGGGAATAAAACGCTGTTCCTCCCAAAAGCAGGAATATGGAATAGAGAAAGTATGCGAGCTATGGCAGACCGCGGCTCGCAAATCTTCCCGTGTCGGTATAAAATGCGTCTCCAGCTGAGTGTGCATTTCATTCATATCTTTATGCATTGCAGGCTCCTTAACGTTATTTAAATAAATATAGGATATATATAATATATATAAAAATTATTATCATTTATTGTTTTATATAGCGCCCTCCGTAGCGCTGTACAACAGGTGACATAACAAGTAGTATATATAACATAACAATTTGACTTACAGAAACAACAGGTGAGGAGGGTCCTGCTCAAAAGAGCTTACAATCTAGAGATATATCTATATATTTTATATATATAAAATATTACGATTTTATATATACATATATTATATATTCACTTATATATATATATTATTATTAATAAAATTAAACTATATATATATATATATATATATATATATATATATATATATATGTTAGAGGGAGGTCATGGGATTTCAATGGAATGCATTAAAGAAATATAAACCAGTGACTAGAAAAGAATATAATCTGGATTAATATTTGGATTAAAAATATATATATATAATCTGGATTTATAGTCATATTATTTGGTTTGTTTCCTGTTGTTTCCTGTTTATTTTATTGTTAAATGGGCTACAATAATATCCTTACATTACAGATCAGGGGTATTTTCTATAATAAAACACACTTGGCAGTTGTCCCAATTGGGGTAAAAAAAACAAAATCAAGGAGCTTCTTCATTTGTTAGGGAATTTACATTAGATTTTCATGTTTTGGGTGTACGATAATGTTAATTATTCACAGAAAATATTTATACATTTTTAATGGTGCCTGCATTCACTAAACCCAAGGTTTTAGGCTCTCACATAGGATGCATATCATACGGTGATGAAAGTGAGTGGAAGTTCTCATAAACTTCTTTGAACCTCATGCTATGGATGTAACGCAAAGTGTTTATATGACACATTTTATTAGCGTTTGTTAATCATATGGACTTCCACATGACCATAGGGGCATCTACACTAATATCTGGCAGGCGTCCTTGCATCTGCAATATAATATAGCCAAGTTCTAGGTTATATCTAGATTGTGACTGGGTCCTTTGTTTGCTCCTTCATTGACATCTCTACGCAGCATTCTTTTTACTGAGTATTAGTATCGGACGAAAGTGACGAGTATCCTACCTTATCATAGCTGCAGCATCGAATTGGCTCACTTTATTTTATTCTTTGGATTTAGATTCTTATTTGACATCCTTTGTAAAACACAGAACTTGACAGCAGATCGGCCCCATTCGGGCCCATCTAATCTGCCAGTTTTTCCTGCTGTAAAGACTTTAATAGGTCCTTGGTCTCGTCTTATATTCAGGAGTCATATCTCCATCCCCTGCATGTTCAAATTCTCTCTAGTATTAACATCTGGCACTTCTGCTGGGAGGCTGCTCCACATATCTACCACCCTCGCATTAAAAGAGAATCCCTTCAGTTCCTTGGTGCTCAAGGAGTTACTACCCATACTAGTTTAAAAGTGGAAAATATGACAAGCTTTGTTTCCTGATATATCCCGTTCTCAGCAATAAAAAGTTGGCAAAATTATTGCCAAGGGAGGTCTAATTTAAGTTCTGGCCATGTACAATATGTCATTTTAGGTTCCCTTTTTTTGCAGCCAATGTTACTATTCAGTAAATAGTCGGTTTCCATAGAAATCTGGAACTACTTTAAAAAATATTGGGGAGTTTCTAAATGGTAGCCGAGTATCTTCTGTAAAATATCTTCACCGCAGAAGTTTTCTTCTTGCAGCCTGTTCTGTAAAAGTTTAGAAATGCGAACCCTTAAGAAATGCAATAACAACAAAAAAAATCAGTTGTTCCCTTTTTTGGGGGGTTTTTTGGTCCAAGCCACTAGGTTAATTTTATTTGTATGTAAAGTAATATCTGTGTTCTCCTTTCTGTGCCAGTTGAGTAAGAGACGGAGCAACTATTGGTTCCAGGTCATGGATCCTGAGCATGAAAGACTGAAAGGACATGTCTAGTGGGTTTATTCACAAAGGTTCACGTTGCGTTGGGTTGGGTTGGTCTTGTCAATAGTGTGACTAGGCCAAATAGACAGGTTCCTGCAGTCTCTATTATCAAATTGCTCCAGTTGGGTTGGCACGACCAACTCAAGTTGCGTTGGGTTGGGTTGATCATGCCGTCTTCGCTGAGTTGGGTGAACAGGACTTGGTGGCCGATTCATAACAAGTTGCTATAAAAGCATGAAAAAATGATTTGAGAAGATAAAAAAAAAAAGAAAAATGGCCCCGACTCCACAAAATCAGCTCAACTCCATAGAAGCAGATGATTTGACCCCATACTCCATTAAATTGGCTGCCAACTCTACTGCAATCCTCGACTCTGGGACCACATTGACCTCAATAACTCAATAACCTCAATAACTAACCAATCTGTGGCTGAGTTGACCTTGGTAGCAACTAAATAACTAAACTCAACTAAGTAGACCAATAATTTCCAAATCGGAAAAACTCAACGGTCAACAGTCTTTCTTTAAGACTTTTTTGCATAGAAACAGTATTCTAATGAGAATGTTCTCATCGGTAATAGATGTCCTGCCATTAATATTCCGAGAAGATGAAGGTTTTCACTTAGAAGAAAGCTGTGAAATTCTCGGGTTAGTTATACATTTCTTAAGGTTATCAAATGCGCTATGAAAACCGAGTTATTTATCCCGAGCTTCTCATTTTGTAAGGGTTTTTGACCACAATAACTCAGTGACGTTTTCCACATTGAAGCGTGCCAGGAAAAATGAAACATTCTAAGGGGGGGGAAAAAGCGCTTACACAAAGCAAGAAAACATCATGAGTATTTTTCTAAGCTCAAACCTCTACCTGGCAATGTTCTAAATGATCTGACCATGAGACGCTTAAATTATTAAACCGTTAATGTCCCATCACAGAGATTCTATTGTAGGGACTTACTAATGGTGGCAACCAGGGTTCCAAAAGCAGGACTTTACAAAAGCCGTGCCTTGCAATTAGTTAAAGATATATTAAATTAAGCCACCATTCATCAAGCAGGGATTTCAGCAGTGAAAAAGGCACCTATCAGGGGTATCGCAAAACTTAAATTGCATTAAATGTTGCCGATTCGGCTCCAGCTGGTATGACCTGCAGACTTTACTAATTTGGCCTTTAACTGACCAACATTCTAGGTCACTTTTCTGTTCTGTCACAGATATATAGAGGAAACTGAACCCGAAACTTGCTTTAAATAGTGTGTCCGCATTAACATCATGAAAATCCACTCTCCTGGTCCTCGCGGATCTGTCTATCTTGTAACCTGCTCAGAGTTCTCACAAGGATCCTGGTTGATGATGTCCTACAAAGCGACAGGAACATTATTAGACACGGTCTGAGACAGAGGACATCCCTGGTTCATGCTGAGTGTTACAAAGTACAATGTAATTTTCTGTTTCATATAGATTGCTCCTCATTCTATTTTTATGTTTTGTATCTCTGGCATAACGCTCCCTGTGTGGATGAGTTTGCAATTCTTATCTTCACAGTCAGGACCGTAGCCTGTATTATGACAGATGGAACCAAATTTGGAGATTACTTCTGTTTTGGCCGATTATGGCTCTTCAAACACAGGTTTTCATAAAACTATTGTAGATGGGATCCATTTATCATGAGCAATTTGAGGATCGTTGTAGAACTGGGCTACCTCTACATGCACCAACTGGGAAAAATAGTGGGAAGGGACCTTCTATGGCCGAAGATGGTCAGGATGCTCAGGGATGGGGGTGACATTGAAGTGTAACCCATGTGTATGGTGTGTGTTCCTCTCAACATGGCTCACAAATTAGTATATGTAGCAAATGTAAGGGACTTCTAAATTCTCCAAGATATTGGTGAGCGTCAAATCATTGGGGGCTTTCAACCCAAGCCATCTCCTGGGCCAACTTTCATTTATGGAGATTTAAAGTATAATTTATAAGGTTTCTCTACTTTCTTTGTTATGACTTGGAACATTATGTGACATTGTATCAGTGCCCACGTGCAATGTATCCTTAATCTGTCCCAGGGAAGGGTTTAGGTTTAAGTACGGGTGGCTCAGTAGATTGGAGACTCCACAGTAGATGCCAACGGTCGCTGACTAACGAGTTAGCGCATGCTTCTGTATCATGTACAGTCTGCGCAGGGTAAGAATATTGTGCAAGTTACACAAAGGTTTTTACAAAATGGAGCTGGAGACAGGGAAGTGTAGAATTAACATATTATGAATCTTAAGGTCCAAGGCTAACCCTGCCCGTGCCGAGGCTTACGGGGTGTTTTGTGTATGGGGAGATGTCCACAAAGCCCAAGTTCTTTGGAAAGGCAGAAAGAAGCGTCCGAAATGACAAAGGTAATATGCTCGGCGAGGGCTTTTAGTGTCTCTTTTTACCCCGAGCCGTTGTGTCTGTCACTTTGGTGCTACGTACACCCCAAACTGTTAACAAGTTGGTGTTCTGCAAACTTTCACACACAGATATTTCAAGAATGGTTTTAATCACGATCCACGTTTGCATAGCCCTACTCTCATACAACGGCCGCATCAAAGGCGTCTGAGAACGTTCCTCCTGTTCTTTGCCTGAAGTAGTTGGGGCAACTGTGTCTTTATGGCCGCCTTTCCTATTCACATGGAAAACTGCTTCCTTGCTAACAAATGAACGGACTCAACAAAAGGATAAATTGTCAGCCCTGTGAAAACATTTTCACCTCCGCACAGAGAATTCATTGGTCTTTATTTGCTTTTATATAGAGTGGAGAATCCCCCTTCTGTCTTTAAAAACCACACATTGACCATTTGCTGGATTACTGACCAGCACCAGGGTGCCGAAAATAATTAACTCTTTACTGGTCACAGTCAGGAACCATGAACTCTTTCTCTTTGCCGGGTTCTCCAACCCTTTGAAAATGCACAAAGATCTACGGAGATACAATGTTGCCGTCCCAGCGAGGGGTGTAAGAAGGACTCAATGGGTGCCAAGGCAAAAGGTTGGGCTGCTCCTCCTTCCATTACCTGCATGTCAGTGGAAATCTAGGGTTTAACATAAACGGCATGGAGGGATGAAGGGAAAACCTTCCTGTTCACTTATAATAATTACTCTTGTTGCAGAAACTTTTGGTTAAGAGCCGTCCCTTGCATTATTAGGGGGAGAAAACCATATGTCAAGGCTGTTAAGTGGACCAAGGATATAATTGTGCCTAGATTTTTCTGTATTTCAAGTGCAAATCTCCATGCAGCCACTAGGGAGCCGAACTTTGCACTGCTGCACTTACACCATGACTGGTTCTGTTATGTGATTCTTTTAAAGGCTTTCGGTGAACGTGTGTTGGATAAAACTGGATTGTGGAGCTAAATGTGTTTTAAACCACACTCACATAAACACATAGCGTAGTATTGATATCGTATCGTATTTGTGTTCCCCAATACACTCTTATTATCTATTTCTTAAAATTATAAGCAATGTAAGAAAATAAAACAAATTTGGTAAAAGATGATACTTTTGTTAACAGAATTGCATTAGATTCCAAGCTTTCAAAACTACTTAGGCACTTTCTTCAGTCATATTCAGAAGAGACTGAGTAGTCCCAGAGGCTTGCAATCTAATGCGAATCTCTTAATAAAGGTCATGTTTGCCGAATTTGCTTACTTTTTTTCCACGGTACTGCGTTATACAGTTACGTCAGCATTTATCTGGAGCGACCAAATGTGAATATTGACTTTACAGAAAGACTAAATATATCTAACAGATTCAATTGTGTGTTAATTTTGTGTAATTCCTGCAATATTTCATCAACATAGTTTAATTTACTATTATCTTTCCTTTGACAGATCTGCGATGTAAATATCTCTTTGTTAAGCCTGCTTTTGTTTTAATTAACAAAGAAAGGGATTGTCTCCAGCAGCCATGAGTAAGTTCTCTATATCAGCACAATGGCTTTTACATCTTAACGGAAAACAACAATGATTGGTATTGTCTCGGGATACAAACTTATGAATGATCCATATTGATCCGGTTAATGTTCAGTCTCATGATTAAGAACATCTTATATACACAGCTGGGACTTTAATAATCCACCATCAAACACAATCAATGATACTTTAATTATAGACACATAACAATGATACACAGATACATATCTATCTATCTATATCTACCCATCTATCTATCTATCTATCTATCTATCTATCTACCCATCTATCTATCTACCCATCTATCTATCTGATCATCTATCTAACTATCTATGCTATTATCTATCTTATGCTATCTATCTAGCGATCTATTATCTATCGATCTATCTATCTAGTCTATCTATCTATATCTACCGCATCTAGGTCTATCTATTATGCTATCTATGCTATCTAATCTATCTATCTATCTACCCATCTATCTATCTACGGCCATTCTATCTTGTCCTATCTTCTAGTGCTATGCTATAATATGGCTAACTATCTATCTTCTATCTATCTATTTTTATTATCCTATCTATCTATGCCTATCTATCTACCCCATACTATCTAATCTAAATCTGATCTATGCTATCTATCTATGCTATGCTGATCTTATCTTACCATCTATCTCTCTACCCATCTATCTATCTATCTATGCTATGGCTATCTATCTATCGTATCTATCTTAACTATCTATTAATGCTATCTATATATCTATGCTAACTCCATCTATCTATCTATCTATCTATCATCGTATGGCTATAGTCTATCTATCTATCTACTCTAAATCTATCTATCTATTCTATCTATTTAATCCTTAATCTATCTATCTATCTATATATCTATCTATCTTCTATCTATTTATCTATCTATCTAGCCGCATCTATCTATCTGAATCCTATCTATCTATTCTAGCCCGCATCTAGTCTATCTATCTATTTATCTATCTATCTAATCTATGCTATGGCTATCTTATCTAAGTGCTATTCTATCTACACGGCATCTGATGCTATGTTTATCTATCTAATCTATCCTATCTAGTCTAGTCCTATCCTATCTATCGCATTATCCTATCTGTCTGTCTATCTATCTTAGTCTATGGCTATCTATCTATTCTATCTATTCATCTATACTTCTATGCTATCTAGTGGTGCTATTATCTATCTATCCATCTATCTATATACCTGTCTTTTATCTATCTATCTATCTATCTATCTATCTATCTATCTATCTATTATGTAGTTATCTATCGATTATTTAGTTACTCTATCTATCTATCTATCTATCTATCTATCTATCTATCTATCTATCTAACTTTCATGTAGTTATCTATCTATCTAGCTATCTATCTATCATGTATGTATGTATGTATGTATGTATGTATGTATCTATCTATCTATCTATCTGTAACATGCTCTTAATGCCAGTGTTTGTTTGTAAACATAAAATATTATTTGTAAACATCTGTAAATCCTCTGTTAACTAAATTGTTGGGCGTTCATTTCTTTTCATATCGATCTTTTTTGTCCCCAAAAAGATCCACAAGCTAAATGTGGTGTTTTAAAAATTCTTTATTCACATCCTTAGGATGTCTGAACTTTAGCCCACAGATCCAAAACGGGCTCAAGGACCCTCGCTTGATGGCTTTCTCAGGATCCAGAATAGATACATTTCCGCCGGTCCTCCTTCAGATATACATTTGGCTCAATGTGAACGAGTCAGCTGCAGAAACAGATGTCTGGACGCAGGCTTTGCTTGGATCCTAAAGCTCTCATCCTCCAGCGTTCTGTTTGGAGTTTAGAAAAACTTCCAATAATTCCAATAAAAGAAATGGAAGTATTGTGTTTTCAGTTGAGGTTTTGGTCCGGAACAAAAGAAATAAAAAAAACAAAAAAAAACAAAAGAAGAGGCGTAGTCTGCTTTATTTTAAGTGTTTGACAATCTCACAACATATGGATTAAATAAGATTTTTCCCTTAAAACATATTGATATCTGTCCCTCGTTATTCCCGTTTCAGATTAAAAGAAGACGTGACTTTTTCACTATATGACTTTCTTTATTTTCGGCCATCGTCACGTCAACCACTTCACCCACAAACTGTTTAATTGCCCCCTGCTACCTCCCCACCAGATCAAACGCCATTAGATTGCCACTTTCCAAACATATGTGTCCTGTCATATGATGCTTGGGGTAATATGTTTTGGGGTTACTTAATGGTGTGGATGTAAACATATGTTTTTTTCTACATTAGCCCATTCTAATGTTCCTTTGAGTAGCCCCCTTGTTGGATGGCATTGAATCCTCCATATAGACATGCCATGTATTTAGAATGCCAACGTAGGCATGAGTGTCTTGTAACTGCCCCCCCCCCCATGCGTTATGAAGGCTTCCAATACCCCTGTCAGGTATCAGACCAAGTTCAACACATTGGGGGCAGAGCCCACCTGATCCAGTTACCCCAAAACGCTGCATAACTTGCACTAAAACCACAGTAGGTACAGAACCTGTTGACCCTGACGGGTCTGTACGACCTATAGACTTAGCTCTGTTTCAATTATTTTAATGACATTGTCTAAATTAAATATTTCCTTATAATAGGATATGCAACGCTGCCTATTTTTTGATTGGTCGGAAAACTGTACTTCCAGGTTTTCAGCTGAGAAAGTGGAAGTTTTAAAGGATTTATCTATCCATTTGCCTATTTTTGATCCAGGTCATATCAATGCTTAATTTGGGAAAATATGTGAGAAATTCCCCTTCATAGGCAGACCTGGAGTCCGCCATTGCTGTCAGTCATGTGATATTTTGGGTGACGTTCCCTGCTGAAACACCACACTGAGCTGATGCTTTATGGCAATGTTAATGAAGTCTGTTCCTCCATAGACTTTTATTAGTCAGAGTGTCCGCCTGGGTGATTACGACTGAGTCGTTCCATTGTTTTCCACAAGCAGCATGATAAGGAGTCAAGGTATAAGAACGCCTGCAAACGGCTAAAATGCCGATGCCTGAAAACTTTATTTTGCAAAAACAAGAAATGTTCTAAAAAAAAAAACCCAACACATAATATTACATAACACCAATATTTTAAATAACTTATTTTAACTTGAGTTCCCCTTTAAGGTCTCGCCCAAGGCATGAGCCGTGCCTTAAGAAAAAACGCTAGTTACAGAAATGTAGATAGGATAAGAGGAAGTTTATTTTGATCAGGATATCCCCAAAATGATGTTCCAAATATGACTGGAATGGTTAATTAACATGTCAGGGGAATCGCAGGAAATGGTATCTCCAGCAATGTGTTTCTGTCACTTTTCGCTGTCATTCATCTCTTATCTGCAGGAAACTGTCTCACAGCTTGTGAACGAGCCGGAGATTGTGACTCATAGCTGGGCACCCGGACAACTTCTATTTGGACTCTAAATTTCCACATTAATGGTAGTTAATGTCAAAGCGACTGTATTTTGTAGGAGCCCGGAACACTCAGGGTGGGCCTCGAATGCACAGAAACATGACCATTCTTTTGTGTTCTTGGGTAACGATGTCATCTAACTCGCAGCTTCCTCCTTTTCTCTTTTTTTTTCTTTTAAGCCCTCTGATAACGCCGGTAAAACCCAGGTCTCTTGCAGAATTGCACAAGGCGGACAATAATATCAAAATATTTAACTCTTTTTGCCACACTGGATCATAAATACATAGTAGAATATCATGACAGGATGACTACTGTGATCCTTAATTGAGTCCTTCATTTATTTTAGTGGCTATGGTTTAACACGTTGCCTCCCTATCTCTTCCAAAAATGGTATGGCCCACCAGACTTAAAGTTCTAGTCTATGCCTAATAGTCACCCTGTAGGTTCCTGCAAAACATCCTTCTAACCTTATCTCTGACAAATGAAGTTGTTCACACGTAACGTCACCTCCTTCTTCACATGGGCCAGGGCTTCATTTTAGGAAGTCATATGATGAGGTCCCGTGTCAGCTGTTTGTTACAGTTGAATGAACTCATGAATTTTGATCTCATGAATGGAGTTATATAGATCTGTGAATGTGTTCTGTTGACCATAGCAGGCAGGGATGTTGATATCTGTAGGAAGAAGAGAAACTGATTTGGCTCAAAGATAACATTCTTGTCACACAAGGTTCTCAATGAGGGAATCCCGAGGTTCTACTTCAGTAGAAACATTTGTTCCGTTTCATAGAACGCTGCATGCATTCCTAACAATTCAAAATTTGATTTAAGAACCAATAACCTGAAATTTGATGCAGGGAACGCCGACACCAATCCCAGAATTTATACTTTCCAATGCTTTACGTTATCAATAAATTGGATCTGTTTGGGATTTCCTGGTGATCCCCTGCGTATGCCACTTACTGCCGATTCACTCACCCAACAACCTCTGCAGTGGTGCCGATGAATATCTTTGATAATCAACTAATTCTAGATTCAATTTGTTCTGTGAAAAGTACAATATTTTATCTAAAGAATGGAATATGGAACTTACCGGCACCTGATTTGGGTTGAATTTAAAAGACATTCCTTTGTAACTGGGGCAGATAATTCATTCCGGTCGGTTCAAGTACCCCTCAAACTAATGAGGCGTGAGGAACAAAATCAGTTGTGGGAACTCATCGTTCAAGTCAATATTTCACAGTGCAAAGTCGGATGGAAGTTGACGATTCTGATCAAAAGCCATATTTTTTGTGACATGGACACTTCTGTCTATGGCTGGTTCCTGGGGCGAGCCATTAGGAGGCTAGAGCTCAATTATAGAGCCAAATCATCTGCCTTTTTTAAGTTCTATTGGTCTTTCCATAGAATTTTTTTATTCAGCAAAAAAAGATTTTTTTTTTTACAGTTGAGCAGTTTCTCTATAAAGCTATTATCAGAAATATCAAGGACTGGACATAAGTCTCGTGTAATAAGAATGGGATTTTTTACATTGATAAATAATAATAAATATTAATAAATATTTTTTTTATTTTGTATAAAGGTGTAAGAATAAGGACCACGGATGATCCGGAATAAGAGAATTCTCTATTAATATTAAGAATCGTGTAAAAATAAACCGAAAGACGTATCTACTACGGCCGTTGGAGATAAGATTTGCAATTTCCTGAATTAAAACGTAATTTCAGTTATCACAGCGATATAGAATTACAAAAGCATTTTAATTGGCATTTGATGAAATACGACACGATAAATTGTTTTTTAAAATTGTATTTTTTATTTATTTATTTTTTGCAGGGTCTTTGATTTCGTTTTTGATGGATCTTCCCAATCTTCTTCATGCATTTGTCGACAAATCCATAAATCGTTGACTGGTGCATTTCGTTTATGGGGCGTTTTCCAGCCTTTTTCAAGCGTTTTCTGAAGAAATGTTAAACTCCGAAGAACTGTTTTGCGTTTACTACATAAGGACATGTTAATACAGGAGCGGCCTGTTTATTACATAGCCAGACACTGTAGAGACATTCCTATCATGTCTGCAGAAGGCGATATACAGACTGCGTGATTATTATTAACACTCTGACAATCGGCGCTCTCTTTCCACGCTTACATCATAAATATCAGCCCATCGGTCTCAGCTTGAAATATACCTGGGGGATGCACAACATATCTGTAAACCGATAGCAATGATGTGGATTGATAAGACGTCTCGCAAGCTTTAGATTTCCCAATTAGAAACGGTATCTATGCCTTGCTGATCGCCCACTCAGATCCCCCGTTGGCTGAATAGGCGGATATATTAAGGGGTCCAGCGTCTCCCCTATAGTGGACCTTTAAAGTCAGTAGGTTATCTCAGAGATGGGAAACCATTAGTATTCAGTGGGTGGCACTGACAAGGAGGGTGGCAGAGGGTGTATTAAATTGGGGTCACTTAGCTGTTTTCATGGAAAACAAGGAAATATCTAGCTGTGTAACCTGATTGCAAAAGGGGTTTTCTAATGGTCAGTTAGCCTTTTAATTGATGTGTATGTGTGTGAGCATGAATGTGTATGTGTGTCTATTTGTGGGTATGGATGTGTATGTGGAAGAATGAATGTGTATGTGTAAGTGAGTGGGAGTATGCGTTAACATGAGTGTGTAAGTGTGTGTCAGCACGAGGGTGAAAGTGTATGTTAGGGTGTATGTGTAAGCATGAATATGTGTAAGCATGAGTGTGTATGTTGTACAAATATGAGAGATTATGCAAATATGCGTGTCAGTGCACATGAATTAAGAGGGGCAAAGGTCCTATGGGGCCACTTGGCTTTATCTGCACCCTAGGTCAAAAGGACGACAAATCTCCCTGAATCCTTCATTCATGGAGTGATACACCTCTTCATTCTACCGTAACCTTAAGTGTTTTAAGACTCCCACTATGATTAGCCAGCCAATTACTGCAAGAGGTGGATTTTGTAAATAGAATTTGATAGCAGGTCGGCCCATTCGGCCCATCTAATCTGCCTGTTAACCCTGCTGTAAGGACTCAAACGTTAATCCGTCGTTGATCTCATCTTAGATTCATCCCATGCATGTTTAAATCCCCTCACTGTATTACCCTCTACCATTTCTGCTGGGAGGCTGTTCCACTTATCTACCACCCTTTCAGAAAAGCAAAATGTTCTTAAGATAGATCCGAGCCTCTGACTCTCTAATGTTAGACTATAAGTTCTCGTTTGGCACGGGACCAACCTCTGCTAGATAGCCTGGGCAATCTTGATGGGGGGGTTTCAGCGCTTGCTATGAAAAAGCCTTAATAAAAATGAGTCGCGTTCGCTGGAAAAAACAAGGTTGAGAAATCAAAAGAGACAGAAAATAAAGGAGGGCTGTTACATTTGTTTGTAGTTCTTGTATGACCTCAGAAAACAATGAACCGCAGTCTTACAGCGATTAATGTTTGAAAACAGTATGAATGAAAGATGCTGTTTTTGGTTTTTTTTTGTGTAATTCTGTTACTTTGTATCAATGTGCCAGTCCTTTGTTACTTTGTTCTGAGAATAAGCTCACTAAGGGACACTCCTGAAAAAAAGAATGCACGTTAAAGTACCTAGAAGTATTTTAATAGGCATTCTTTAATCATGTCAAAGAATTACTAAGCTTGGGGAGAAGCTGTAGCTGCAGAGCTGCAGTAGCCCGCCTCCTCTGTGGTCTGTTGTTTTGCGCCACTGATTGGCTGTTTGAAGCAGCCAATCAGTGGCAGGAAAGCGCTCCCATCAGAATAACAGGGAGCGTTTTCTGCACATGCACCCCGAGCCAGGGCTTCATACGGTAAGTATGGCGAGGCAGGAGATGCGTTGATCTGATGGTTGGAGGGCGAGGCTAGGGGCAAATGCGTACTGAGAGAATCTGGAGAATCCCCACCAAGAGGACCACTAAAGTGAAATTTAAAGAGACCACTCAGCTCTCGTGTGCACTAAGCATGGGGTAAAAACTTGAATTTTTACATCTTGCAGAAGATGCAACCGGCATTGAACTAAGGATACTATTGGAACTAGAATAGAGTTAGAATTATCGTATGAGAGAGAGGCTTCAACTGCCCCAGTCTGGATCCATCCAGCCCTTATTGAAAACCAGAGCTTCTGCTGGTACGGGCTCAGCACAGGGCTGGGACGCGAGCCTCAACTAGAACCGGTTACTCAGTCCCTTCCCCCTCTGGCTGTATTTACTATGAGAAAGACCAGAAGCCAGACTTGCACTGGCCAGCTTGGCCAGTTTGGCCTCCGCTGCTATCCCTAACAACATTGGAACCATTTGCTTACCAGACTGACTGGAGATTCTTGCGTCATAAGGCCTTCTCCCAGCAGACTGAGCGGGTGGTAGATAAGTGGAGCAGCCTCCCAGCAGAAGTGGTCGCTGTTAATACAGAAGGAAATCTGAACATGCATAGGATAAGCATGACTCCTGAACCTACGACAGCGGGAAAAACAGGCAGTCTAGAAGGGGCCAAATGGGGCCGATCTGCCGTTAGATTCTGTTTCCATTTAAAACCGCTATTACGCTATGAAATAATCGTCCGAGCCTTTACATCACCCAGTCTTTCTTACTCAGAGAAGAGATCTTTTCTCCATAGTGTTTTAACGTTAAAATCGATCAAGAATTAATGCAGAAATTAAAAAAAAAATGACTTAGTACAAACTGAGAGCTCTGTGTCGCTTATTCATCTGATGAAATAATCAAAGTCAGACAGCTAAAAGCTAACCCCCACCGGAAAAAAAAAGCCTCAATATTACACTGGGAAGTATAAACACGTGATTTAAATCAAAAGCAAAAAAACCCCAAAAAACATACATTCATGCACTGGGGTTTTAAAACATGATCATGTATAACGTACAGCGGAAACTGCTTTTTACATTGGTCAAAGGGTTAAAATGCAAACTGGGGGAAGAGGGGGGGGGATTTCCACTCTGGACGGCAAGAAAGGGGTTAAAGAGAAGCAGGAATTTCTCAATGAGCCTTTGATGGCTGACTGATAACAGAAGCCATTATCCCACTTCCTCTTCACACAGCTTTAATGCCATGCTGGCTTTTATGAATGGCCAGGCTTTGGCGTGAGCCGATTGGCTGGAGTGTTTTGTAATTCTGACAAATAGGAAGTGGACGACCTCCACTTAGTAGCCTGTGAGTTTTAGCCCCGGCAGCGTTATTTCCTCTAATCTCGGAACACTAGGAATGGAGGAAAGCCTTAATGTATCAAACGCATGTGTTCTGCAGGATCGCTACAGTATGGTCCCTGTCCTACCAGATACCCCTCTGTCTCCTTAATTATCATTCATTCTCCTTATATCCCTCTTTGACCCCAGTCTGGCTCTGTCTGGGTGGTTGGATTTCTTCTTACATGTGGCCGGGGCTCAGATTTCACTTAGTAAACCCTCTTCTCTCCCTGAGTTCTCCCCACAGAGCAGAGGAGGAAAGGAAAGAGGCTTTTTTTTAAGAATTCCTTAGAGTTTTTTCTCTTTTTTTTTTTAGAAAACACACACAAAAAAAAACCCCTTGCTGTAGTTAATCCTTCTCATTATATGACCACTGTTCATTTTCTTAGCATTTCCTTGGTGCTCGAGCCAAACTCCATGTAGCCGGGGCTTTTGAAAAGAATCGTTCTTGTTTAGGATAAGACGCTTTAAACAGATTCAGATGGAGCGTTGGATGTTAAGTGGCACGAACGCCTTTGGCACAGAAACTCTACAATAATTCTATGAGCTCGCTCCTTTTTTTTCAGGGTGATCATTATCGTTCAACTGTTTGAGCTCCAGCAGAGCAAAACCCCACGAGAAAAGAACCAAATCGGGTCGTCTTTCCACGGGGCTGTTTTCCAGAAGCACCTGGAATATTTCCCCCCCAATTTTTTTTAGTCCCAAATCAACCCATCGTGTGTTGATATCTCTAAAAAAAATAATATGGGTGGACTCTTGTCCAGATACCGTAGCAAACTAAATTCTAAGAACCATCGTTGCTGGAATCTTGAGCTCTTCTGTTCCACTGTTGACTTCTGAAGTCTGCTGAAGGTTTCCTTGGACGGTAGAATTAGGGAAGAACTTTCCGCTTAGTTATGAAGATGTTCCCCAACATTCAGGTCTAGATCTGAGTCCTCAACGCAGCTCCTATTTCTCTGCTTAACATGAGTCCCGCCATGTGCTTATTGTCCTACTCGAATATGGTTCGCACTTGGCCTTATCTGTACCGGCCATATATATCAAAGCAAAGTCTGATTGTTAGAAAATCTTTGTTACTGTTTGGGGTTCACAACAGGCCCAGGGATGACTAAGCGGACATGGTGCGTTACGTGTAGTGGACACTAAGTAACATACATGTGGCCACAGGCTCGATACATGCGGGTGCATATTAGGCTGTTGCACCCTCACAGCATGTGGCTGCGCACATTTAGTCGCCGACTACGCACTGCGGGACACGGTCTGCCGCTGAAGTAGCATCAAGATTGAGTATGTGGTGCTACTGACCACAGCCCATCAGACTTTTGTCCAGTGTGCCGGATGGCCAGTCCAGCATGGAAGCCCCTTAGGCGATAATGTGCCAGCCTTGGCCCTTTAAGGCCAGCAGCCGTCCGATAACATCAGCGTGTTACATTTTCAGGCTCTGTGTGTGGCTCGGTCAACCAGTAGCCCAATGGGCTTTTGCCCGTCGTGCCAGATGGCCAGTAGGGCCTCGGTCTTAGATGTGGTAAGGTGCTGTCTTGATGTGGAGGGTCCAAGCAGCTCGGCTTCGGTTTTCCCTGGAAAGCACAGGGAATAAATGGGACCTTAATGTCTTCTTTCAATATATTTATTTTTAACCATGGAAGCGCAGTCCCATTTTTCAAACCAAAACTCCCAAAGGGAAGAGACAGACAGGATTGTAGGTTTAAAATGAATAGCTACTAATTCAGCCCAGGAAATAGATTGTGCCTTCAAATATGTAATTATCGTGGACGTACAATTAGCAGACATGATTAAGTAGAATTCTCGGCGCATTTAAGTCGTTTGGATCCTGTGTTACGTCCATCTGTTTCCTAGTTCACCCCCGCGTGCCGGGGGTCCGAAATAAATCTATTTCAGCTCGCTTTAATTATTCTATTATCAAGTTTTAAATGTTTACCCATAAACACAAGGCACACACAGCATGCGCGGATGATTTAAATCAAAAGATTTTAATTTACACACCATGTTAACCAAGGAAATAGAATTTAGATCAGAATATATCATTTTTTTTTTTTAGATTTTTATTTTTTTTTTCATCAGGCCCGGCATACTTTATTTTTTTTAAATTTTATTAAACAGTAAAATATGTAGTAAAATAGAGTCAGGGCTGGACCGGCGATAACAGGGCGGTCTGGCACTTTAAGGCCAGCGGCTGCCTGATGACATAAGTGTGGCCGGCAGCTGGACTGAACTGTCACTGGAGCATGCGCGGCACGGTCAGCCAGTGGCCCACCAGGCATTTGCCCAAGATGTCAGATGGCCAGTCCAAGGCATTTTTGCGCCTTGCTGTCCCTTTTAGGGCAATTGATTGATTGAAAGCAGGTCCTCGGACTCCTAGTCATTAGTAGTCATCATTCGATCTATACCTTTAGCAGAAGTCTAGCGCTGCATGTGGATCAAACCATATTATCTCTGCCATCTTTAGGTGACCTGCCTGCCTTAAACAACTTATTCCAAGGACTGTTTGCTATCTGTCTCTGTAAATATCCATCTATCTATCTATCTAGCAGGAGCTTGGCTTTGTTCTTGTTATCTTTTGGAAACATTCAGACCTCCAGCAGAAGTCCCATCTTCCGATCACAAGTTCTGATTGCGCAAATGGATAAATGAATACTATCCGCAAGATAATATTTTTTACTGATAAGCTACGTCCAAATTTTTTTATTATTATTATTATTGAAAATACAATAAGCAATTCTTCTTATGAGGCCTCCTATGATTTGGTGGCAAAGTCCAGACAAGAGGACAGAAAATCGACGTCTTCCATGAGAAATTGCTTTAAGGTTCTGAAGCGGCTTCACCGCAACGTTGGGAAAGATAGTTGGCAGAACTAAAAGCACCAAGGTTTTACTGAGAAATGTTTACTGCTTAAACCCAAGCCTTTTTTTTTCTACATTCCAGTCCGCTGGTAGCGAATGGCGAAATATTGTAATTATACCCTTCCCAATATGCCTGGTCCATAGGGTGCCAAAACCCGAATTCCGAGGCTTCTTATCTAAGCATAATGACACGCAGACCGCTGCCTGGGCTCATTCTAAGACTACTTTTCGAAAATAAGCATTTCAGAACAAACAGCAGAAATCTTTGGAAATCAACCCAATAAGGTTTTATTATTAACCCATACGGTGCCCAGAAAGGGGTGCAGCCGACGTCAATGAGGTCTCCTGGAAGAATTCATTGAGGCTCATCTTTAACGCCGGCTCCCTAAGTGAATCCCTAAGTTAATAGGTTCTTTTGGATACACGGTAACAATGTTAACAAATGTCACATGAGCAGAGTTCTTTACGCCCACTCTCCTTAAATGCGGTCAAAGAGATTTTTTTTGGAGTGATTACTATGATAAATTCGGATCTTGTTATACCTGACTTGAGAATCGTCCATAAAGGTGCTGAAAACAATGCTGAAAGGATACCATGTTATAGTGTGTGTTATACTGTTATTGGTTTTATATTGTGTGTTATATTATTATTGGTGTTAAATTGTTATTGGTGTTATATTGTGGCATTGAACATTACGCGGCCACTAGAGGGCGCAATAAATGATGAGCTATTTTTGATATATATATAACGCCATCATATTCTGCAGCGCCGTACAATGCGTAAACAAGACGTCACAAGTAGTTCTTCACGTAACTCCAACAGCACAGACCTCGTTTGATTTTATAGATCCCTGAACCGGTCTAGGGATATCAGGGTACCTTCCCAACCAGTCCACAGGACAGTGGGGCAGCTTGCTGGGGCAACAGGACAGTGTCACGACTCTTGGGAATTCTGCCATAAAGCAACAATATTACCGCTAGCAGATTCAGGGCTTTGGTGGTTTTGGTCCAAAATCCTACCGGCATCGTTAAGAGGTGTAAAGCGTTAGAATGAAAACTCTTACAATAATAGAATTTGCATCGGGGTTGTAAATGTGACCACTTGGTGCAAATTATGCATGTACATAGTGGTTTAATTCGTTGTGTGTTTGTTATCTCCGTTTTGCATTTCGCCGGGTTGGATACACATACAATGTCAGTAAGTAGAATTGTAAATCCTTCTAATGAAATGCAAATCTGGGGCAATTTCGCTAAATAGGCTTGCGAGGATACGGAGGAGCAAAAGCAGTCTCAAATCCGCATAAATCCTTATATAATCCAGATTACTGCGAGTCGGAATAAATAGGTTTTAAACACTCCGACCCGCAAAGCAATCTCAGGCTTTCTTAAACAGAAAGAATAATGGCGTCATTGAAAAATAATTGAAGACTGATTAGCAAAACCTATCCAAACGGATAAGTAAACTACAGTGCCCCGTTCCACTATAGCACCTTTTTTTTTACTGTTCTGAAGACTATTTTTTCTTGTAAATAATTTATTTTTGTGGATTTTTGTATTGAATGAAGCACAGGAGAAAAGCAAATGTTTTTAATTTATTTATTTATTTTACTTTTTTTACAGTGTAAAATCTGACAGTGTAGCTGGATCCAAGGATTTTTGTTTTTGGGTGGGAGAGGCGAAGTTTTGCCTTTTGGCTCCCACTTCTCATTGAAGACCTCAGTGGTCCCCTCTTAGTATTCTCTTAGGGGCACCAGGGGCCACATATCTCTTCGGGGACACCCCCACTTTCTTTACTTTGGACATAGCACCCCAGGGCTTCAATAAAGTAAAATGATGGACAAAATATCTATGCTTGCATTGCCCATAACATTTTATTTCTCTAAAATGTAATTTTTTTACTTTTTTTATCATAGTTCATATTATTTTTCTTTATATTTTTATTTATATTAATATCATATAAGGCAACATTTCTATCTGACATTTTTTTAAGGGATATGACATTGCTGTAATTATAAATTATAAAAATGAGAGTTGTTTATATTATTTATGTATTACTACTCTTTTAAATAAAACCTTGTATATAGATATATTCATTCCTAGCTCCTAGAGAAGAGGGACATCGATGGAGGATATAGGAGCCGACGGATTGTCCCTCTAAGGAGAATGGCTGAATAACCCAAGGAAATCCCTTTTTCTTGGGCTATGAGCTAAACGACAAACTTTATGTTAAGAGTGAATCTCCAAAACACATCTATCTCCTTTTTGAGCGGTGAAGGGGGAGATGAATGAGAAGGACAGATTTAAGAGAAGAAGCGAGAGAATGGAGATAATGAGGTTTAGTGTGTGGTTTATAAATTCCAAGCATTCCACAACTGGGGAAGATAATTTAAGGAACCCTCATTTATTTATGATGCTATACAGTATAACTGTCATAAATGTGATTATATGTATGTATATATATCTCTCTCTCTATATATATATCTATATATATATATGCGTAAATATAAAGCGGGAACAATCTGTATCTGCATGCCAGTGTTCCGAATTAGAACGTTGCTCAGCCAATAGGAGGTAAGTCTGTAACACCTTGGTTGGCCGCTTATTGTGAAAATTCTGGATGAGGGACATACAAACCATTGTTTTTAGGATGATTGATGTAGTAAATTCTCCCTTTCTTCGCACCTCCATAGTTGAAAAGACATCCTCTGGGTTAATTCTGATTACAGCCATTGTTTTAATTACTGAGGATATCATAAACCTAACTGACCTTCCATTAAAATACTGACCAGGCTGGCACCTTCTACAGGACATATTTATAGTGTATTAGCTGCTAATAAATAATTACCACTCACATGTATTGAATGAATGTATATAAAATGTATCCAAATTGCTTTATACTGTTTTGACTCTCTAACACTTCAGAAAAGTCAGATGTTCCTTGTTGTTCCTTTATTTGCTCTCTTGACCTTATTTTCTGACCCTCTTTTTTTCCACAGTTCTCATACTTCCTTTTAAAAATTCTTAATCTTCTTCCAGTTTCCCCACCTTTGGCCAGATGATTCTCAAAAGGCCACCTTTGACCTGTCTTGTTCCTGTGACTACCTCTTGCCTCTAATCTTCTCTAATCCCTCGCCTTCATCCACATTTTCTGCTGCCTCAATCTTCTCAACTGTCCAGATCGTCTACAATCTGTTTCCTTGCCCTTCACGCGATGCGGAGGCAATCCTTTCCAAATTAACTAATGATCTCCATGTTTCCAAATCCAAAACAAAATACCTTCCTTTATCCATCTCGAGTTCTCTACTAGTTTAGAAGTTCCTGGCCAGTCTTTTCTTTTTTTTTTACCCAACTCTTACCTGATCTGTTTCTTTTGTCACCAATGACTCTCTTTTTGCTTCCCTATTTGCAGCAAAGCCTAGGGATAGAATTACCCCAAGGGCAAAATGGATACTTGGGGAGGAGGGGCAAATGGGTGAGAAATAGTGATTTCTTTACACACCATCTCCCAGCTGTATGAAGTTGGTATTGCTGAGATGGTCCTCCTACGTTCCCACAGCTATGCTGCCCTACAGGCAGAATTTTAAGGAAACCTCCTCTAAACCATGTGACCCATGAGATCTACCCCTCACCTCCACACGTGAAGCTCCATAACTCCATAGAACTTAGAGAGCTGAGGTGTTTGCATGGATTTCGGTATCTAATAATACCCAAACAATAAGATCGTCAACTTTTCTAGATACATTTCCCAGCCTTCCAATTGTTAAGTGAAGTGGGAGCTCGTATCGGTTTATATTTCCGACGTTGGATATTTGGAGTGTTTTCGCAGCAGAACACATCCACACAATGATTTCCTTCTTTCAGGAATGTGTGACTGAAACAGCTGTGATAATGTCACAATGTGTTACTGAAGCGAACGTATTGTGTATCCTCGGGCCACAAGGCGTGTGAACAGGCCATTCCAGCATCTCCTATCTTAAACGATACAAGTATAAGTGTCCAGTCTGATAATGACGCTCCCTTGAAGGTCAAACCACAAAACGTGGTTGTTGTAAAATATCGCTCTTATTGTACCTTATAACATAAAGCTTTCTCGGCTACAAGCTTACGCTTTCTTATTGGAGCTCACACGGGGCCATACTAAACTGAGTTAAGTTCACATTGACTTCAGAGGGGAATTGAGTGTCCCACCATACTCAGTAGGAACCCACTATGGACAGTGAGATCAATAGGGTTTAGGAGACATAAGTCTTCTTCTGAATTCAACTTTACTGCATAGGAGAGATGGAACCAAGTTCTTGTGTACTTAAGATGACCACTGTCTGATTTTCATTAAGTTGACACAGTGTTTAGTTGTTTTTAGTTACAATGTTACCTTATCTCTTGTGATAAAACCCTACAGATATTGTATCACTTTAGACATTGAACATCAGCTGTCAAGGGTTACAACTTCCATGCCAAGGTGCAAATCAGGCTGCAAAGGAAATGTAGCAGAAATTGGAATGCTAGACTTTGCCTGCTCCTCACTCATGGCCATAAACAAAGCTCGGACCAGGGCCGGGAACGCCACCCACACCGAAGCCTGAGTGTTACTGTATTACCTACTGACAAGCCACTTGAAGAAGGGAATGATTCAAGAAGAAGTGTTTGACATTTTAAGATAAGATCAAACAGCTTGGACTAATCCCTAGGTCCTTTCCCAATCTCGGAGACAGCTCATACCAGGCTAATGAGGCTTCTAGTTTTATAAAAACCTCCTCTCCATTTGGTTTGTGTTTATTTCATTGTTGAAGGACAAGTCTAAAGCAACAAAAAAACCTTGCCTTCACATTCATTCTGATGCCACTCTCTGGTAGCTCTTACACCAGGTTTGTCGCAGCTGTGTGCAAAAAATTATCAATAATAATTAATTAATTAATTAAGGATTTTTCAAGTATTACTATATGGCATTATTACAATTTTATTACAATTTTGCCTAAACTTTATAGGTAAAATTAAGGAATATTATACATATTTGAACACTAATGGTTTTGAATAATTGGTTTACATTTTCCCCTGGGTTCTAGAAAATAGAAACTTTGTAACAGGTAGTTTTAAGTCTCCCCCCCCCCCTATCTATTTGATATTTGCATGTCCGCCTTTAAAAAGGTGCGCTTATATCACCTCAGTAAAAAAAGAACCTATAGTTTGTTTAATAGTCCATTATCCTGAAATAAGTACAAAAGGAAATTAACCAGAAAGAAGAAAAAAAAATATATCCATTCATAAAAACTTGCAATAGTAACTGAATGAAAACCACATGTGCGCCTTGAAAATTTTTTCAGAGACATAATAAATATTCGCAGACAGCACGGGAAGGATCGCGGGGGGCTGAAGTGAACGCGGAAACAGAGAGTGCAAGCGTTTGAATGAAACAATACAATGTATCACACCTTCTTTAACTTTACCATGTGTCGTTAAATCCCAGTGCGAATGAATCAACGTAAGGAAGAATGTCAGATATATTGTTTGGTATTTAAACAAAGTATGCAGCCTTAGTAATGGAAAATATATCTTCAAGTTATAGTAATGGTTCATCAATATGTGTCTGTTAATCTGTTAAAGGACAATTTAGTGTGACTTTTTCTACCCTTCTTGAGCCCACATTTAATGGTCACACCAGTCATCACATGTACATTCAGAATCCCGCCGTATGCATTTGCCTATTTATCCACCAATCATCTATTTTCTGTGTTCTTTGCCGGACGCCAGGCATCTCTTGGCATATGATATACTTACTGCCTGGCAGCTTCAGCACCGACTTGACAAACGCTCTGGGAATTGGTATAATGAAACCCTTGTGTGCATGAATGAAAATTGCTCTGATTGATTTCAGTGGGAGCACTTTCCTGCCACTGACTGGCGGCTTCAAGCAGCCAATTAGTGGCAAAAAATCCAGACTATGAACGGTGTGGGAAGCTGCAGCTTTGTAGCTACAGTTTCTCTCGAATTTAGCTAAATGTTGTCTTTTTCTTCAACTTTGAACTCACAAAGTATTTCTATATCTGTTGCTTATTTAAGGGGCTCCCTAGGACCTCTGAGCTTAGACGATCGGCCCTCGGTAGTGATTTTAAAGGGAAGCCAAACGTCTCGTATGGTTTAAAAACATTTCGTTGAGCTGTTTGTGACCCACAGATTGTGTTACTGCAATAATCGTACCCCGAGGCTTAGTGCAGTTTCACCTAAGCTGGCAGCAATAACCCCTGTCACGCTGTTTATCCATAAAAGTGAGGCAAATGAATGCCAGATTGTGGCTAAGATATACAACGCAATGTCACCAGAGAGCAGGCGGCTAAGATGTTTGACAGCTAAATGGGTTACATGTTGATATCTCCCAGGATCCCATTATTCAAATAATCTTTTACAAAAACAGGCAGTCGGCGAGTATATCGTGACCGAGACGTTTTCAAGCTGGGACTCCGGAGGAAGCTACAGCCTCAAAGCTTGGCTTTTAATTCACTTTTATTCTCACACAGGAAAACCCCTATTGGAATGATCCGAGCGACTTGATTTCAATAACGGCGAATAGAAGAGGTTAATGAGCTCCGGCCAATTCAAGATAAACCTAATTAATTACAAAAACGTGGGCTGGAGACTGAGGTGCAATACAGGCAGGAAGCCTCCAACCCCACCGAAAATGATGCATTTGGGAATATTTAAACAATTTTAATTAAAGAGGTACTTTGTCATCTGCTGTCATATTGAATGCGATGATAAAATGACGGGAAAGGGCGGTTTATTTACACGCGGAGTCCTGCACTCGTCTTTGAGTTGCACTTTAATGAATCCCTTTAAATTGGTGTTAACATAGCGGTCACAGATGTCCAAGCGTCTTTATTCCCATTTATCATGAGACTACAGGGGGAGATACTGACTGCAGCGGAGTTTGGTGGACTTTTGTTAACCCAAGAGGGGCAAATTTATTTAAAGGGGGTGTGGCTAGGGGTGTGGCTAAGGAGTGGGGCTATAACACAAATTAATTTATTAAGCTATATCCCACGGTTTCTATACACATTATTGGGGCTTTTAGGGCTGTAGAACCCTGCGATACCCCCATACCCAGCAAACATTCCGAGCTACTAGAAAGGAGGGGCATCAGGGGAGGAAAGAGGGACATCAGGGGAGGAAAGAGGGACATCAGGAGAGGAAAGAGGGACATCAGGGAGGAAAGAGGCATCAAGGGAGGAAAGAAGGGACATCAGGTGAGGAAAGAGGCACATCAAGGGAGGAAAGATGCATCAGGGGAAAAGGGGGCATATAGGGGAGGAAAAGGACATAAGGGATGAAGAGGGACAATCAGGGAGGAAAGAGGGCCACTGGGAGAAAGAGGACATCAGGGGAAGAAAGAGGGGCATCAAGGATTTGGGGTTCCAACTACTCAGGAATTCATGGATATGAGTATTTCTTATTCTCTTTTATGTAATCTGTTCATATTTATTGTGGATACAAATGCAACATTGTTTCAATAAAACTATACGTATGTTCCATTATAAAGAGATTGCCACTCAACATTACAAATAACATTATGCTGTTAGCAAAGTATATTCTCATGACCTTCAGGCATGTACTATTTTAAATGTTAGTCCAATAAATACCTTTTTTTTATTTTTTATTGCAGCATTCTTTTTTTTCATTTTTACATTCTAAATCCTAAATACATACAAATATGTATAAACCTAAGGATTTGCTGTTCCAGGGGTAAAATTCAGTATTCATCATATAGACTGTCGTCGTCATGGGACCATAATTTAATACGCTCGGCACCCCTGCCTGAATGATACAAATCCTCTCCATTATAGAATATATAGATATAACGTATGTAACTGGGACTTATATGTATGTGAGCGCAGTGGGAAGGCTCTTTTTTTATATGCTCCAGTAATTAATTTTCTCCTTTATGGATAGAATTATTTTGTTAGAATTGATTTGTAAAATATTTTTTATCTTGATGACGGAACAAAATCATCAGGAATTGGAAGAATGGCAACTTTAGGCTGGGGAATATATTTCACAATGAATACCGAGAAAGACCATTAGATATAGAAGTCAAATCTCATCAGCCAAGTATTATATATATATATATTATAATAATAGGGGGATATAGTTGATAATGGCTTATAACGTATAGCTTTAATGCATATTTTTTAATAATTATTCCAGAATATTTAGGAGGAATTAGGAATAATTTCTTGAAGATCACCATGTCCTATAATTTTAACAGAATATTTTTATTTTTTTTTGGATCTCTCTTTGCCGACCCCTTTGGAGACCGAAGGGTTAAAAAAGCCGCCTCATTGGTTATGCAGAGGCTGTATGAACTCGACTTCTGTATCCTTGCTTCATGAATAATCCTTCATTGAAAACCACTGAGTCTTTCTGTTAGATGCCATATGAGTGTCTGCCAGTGAAGTGAGGCCAGGGGACGCTTTATTCAAGTCTTGTTTAGACCCCCATCCCGGAGCCCCTCACTTTCCAAAGAATTCAGGGCACACTGCTGTCTACGAATCATCATCCTCCTATAAGGAGACCGCTGGAGACCTGAAAGGACAGCCTGTTGCTGAAGTTCATGAACAGACCCCGGGACGACATCTGCTTGCCTGAAAAACACAAAATATTCCACTGCACAGCTGCAGAGGCTGGCTTTATACAGTCCGTGCAAAATTGATAATCAATCTTTTAAGAGTGGATGTTCTATGTGTTCATACTTCTTTTTTTTTTTTAACCCTTGGCATGCCAAGCGGAAGGGTATTGCAAGCTCACTCCAGTGGCTTTCACGCTGAACAACACACTCATTCGTACTTACTCCCATAAGGCAAATGCAGAAGAGGACATATTCGGTTCGTTTAGTGGTTCTTTTTTGAACATTACAACTTAGATGGTCAGAAGTCCATCTAAATTGCCAGACTGTTCTCAAAAATAATTATTTCATCATTTAAAATTTTGACTCTTATTTCATAGTTTTTCGGGGGCGGCTTAAATGTCACGCACCACAAAAGCGCGCAATGATAGGTTGAGGCCACAGAAAAAAGTTTTGTTTTTATGCAAGTAAACAGCTAAGAAAAAACTTAGGATGGGTATAAGTGTCTAATACCTAAAAATAATATTATATTTATAGATTCTATAAAATAATTCAAAGTTCAATGTGAAAAGTTTCCCTCTGTACCTCAACATCCCTACTTGCTGCTGATGAAAAGTTGTCTTTGCGTCATACAAAGGCACGGTCCAGAGTAAGTAAAAACACAGATCGTTATTGGTTTAGGTTTTAAGATAATTGTTCAGATTTATTACGTTTGGCATTGATTTAGAGACAATCAAACATTTCAGCTTCCCCCTGTAAGCAGCCATCTTGTTTCTCTAAGAACCGCCCCCTGCTTTTCCCTCAAGAGATCACAACATGCTTACACTGACAGATGATAACCCAGGGCCTGTTGAGGAAATTGGTTGTCATTTTACCATAAAATGTTTTATACTAAAAAAAAAAGACATCTGCTGTGTGGAACCAATTGAGGAGAAACTGCAAAGAATGATAGAATTTTGGTATTCGGACATTTATGAAAAATGCAAATATTGCGTAATTTATGGATTTGGTGTCTGTCTGGTTTACAGATTGCCAAAAAATGTAAAATGAGACATTATAGAGTCCCTTAAAAAATACAAAAAAACCCTACTTTTTGCTTTTGTTGGCAGCAAATAATATTTACAGTCTGACGGCATTATTATTTGTTTATTTATATGTCATATGCTCCATAATGTGAAGGCCTAGAGAAAATTTACATATTCAATGTCTGACACAGTTGCTAATGACATAAGTTGCATGAACTTCTTCTTCTGCGAGGTCCTCCTGTAGGTAACTCTAGTGATTGAAGCGAATTGGATAACTTAGCCTCGAGGCTGAAATATAAGCCGAGTCTCAGAGCAACTGGAAGAGTAAATAATGCGGGAAAAAGAAACAACTAACAAAGACCCTATAGATTACAGGACATTCATATTTTAGAGGTCTTTGTACATTCATTGGCGGGGTTCTACAAATGGACCCAAATATCTACTCAAAGAAAGATTTTCAATACTTTAGTCCTCAATCTTGTCCAGAGTCCAGAACATGGTTGGTCAAGGAGCCTGTAGAGGCACATGAGTGTCTGTGACCTGGGGCAATCATTGTGCCATATGGGGCATTAGCTCGGGATCATTCCTTATGTTTCTTGTGTCGAGAACACCAAGAACCCACAAAGTATCGAGAGCAAACACACGATGTGTAAGGGTGACACCAGAAATGCAGGAATTCAAGTCTACTAAGTAGTCTTGAGCATAAGACATGGCCAAAAGCCAAGTAAGGTTAATACAAGTTAAAAAATGGACAGACAGGATGGGCCAAGTTGCCCTTATCTGCTATTTTATATGTTCCTAAGTCACTCGTTCCATACCCTGGAAACACACAAGCAGAGAGATGGTTCACAAGAGCTTACAGTTAAGAGGAAGAACGGTCAACAAGTGACCTTCCTGCTTCATCCTTAACCCCGTGTCCCTCGCCCCAGCTGTATCCAGATAAATGGCGGTTGAAATCTGTGGGAATTCTCGTTCATCTACAGCGAGAAAACGATGTATAAGACATATGCTAGATAGTAAGCCAGCGAGCAAGTCCCTCTTCTCCCAATGTATGGGCTCGTCTGTCCGTTATGGTTTCATCAGAGTGTACGGACTGTAAGAAGCATTGTGGAAAATATTGATAATAATAATAATAATAATAATAATAATAAAAAATAAAATAAAAAATAATAGTCATAGTTATACAGTATAATAATAATAATAGTTATTATAGTAATAATAATAATGACAATAATAATAGCAATAATATTAATAATAATAATAATAGTATCTTAGATCAACTGAGAATATTCAAACCTTACAACAAAAAATATTTAAAAACTTCCAGTCGCCAGTAACCTAGAATTTTGTTTAGGTTTGTACACCGCTGTGAATTTATGTATAGAAACACCTAAATATAAAGATAAGTGTAAGACAATGTTATGCTTCTTACCATCACGTGGCTCTGCTTCACGGTATACATTGTGTTGCCTCAAGAGCTTAGAGATAAGATGTTGGCCAAGCAGGAATGCCGTTAGTTGTATGAAGAATACACAAACCTCTGCGGGAGTTGACAGGTGAGGACATCCATGGCCCAAACAGAAGAAAGAAAGAATGCTTTCAATTCAGCGGACTCTGTTTTCAGAGGTGGGGAACAGAGGTTAGTTTCTCTGGCTGGCTTGACACCGAAGATAACCTCTGCGCATCCATCTTGAATTGTCAGTCTTGTTACAATGATTGTCATGCTTCCTAATTATACCCCCCCTCCCTATCTTTCTGCAACCTCAGCTTAAGGGCCACAAAGCTTCCTTTTTTTGTTCCAATACAAACTACTCCAGCCAATAAAATAATTCATGTTTTTTTGAAGTTTCGCTGGAGTTGACGCTTAAGGCCCTCGGCCCTCGGCCCGTCTTCTCGGGATTCTGTAAAAATTCTTGCTGTTTGAACCGGGGGGGGCTTAAGATTTGCAAATGAAGAGAAAGCGATACAAAGACCTTTAAATTCCACGGCTAGGTAATCTGACGGTGGCCCGGGATTGGAACCATTGAGTCCTCTCCTTCATTGAATAAGCTCTGTTGGAATTAAAACTGGGGGATGGGATATTGTCAAATAACACAATGGCGGAAAAAAAAACAACCCTAAAAAAAACTAAAGGAGAGAGTCTTGTCAATCATAAAAAAGATCGAAAAACTAAATTCAAGTTTATAATCTTCTCTTTTCGGTTTACTATATCTATTGGGAAATAGTGGGGATTTAGGGCACGAATAATATTCATAAAAATTACAATAAATAAAGAACCTAACCAAAAAAAATAAAATTCAGTGTTTTATTTGGCCCTTTTTAAAAATAATATATATATATTTTTAAAAAAATGTGTAACAGGGTTCTGTTAATGTCATATCTCGCTTTAATATTACGCAATAAGTAAACGGCTATTTTTCATGAAAAATGATGTTAAAAATACATCATAAAAATTGCACTACATGTTTTTCTCTCCTTCTGTTCGTTTTTTTTTTGGTCCAAAGCATTTAAATTGTTCCCGCAAGCACGCGTTCGCTGTTTAGACATCATCCTGAGACCATTTTCAGGTTGAAATGTCACTTCCGTGCGCGGTTAATGGTGATCTGACCCAAGCGGTGTCACCAAGCTCTGCATGATGCATTCTATTCACGCAGCGGCGCATGAATAGCTGCTATTCTAGCAAATACTGTATTCTATTGGGAACCCCCTCTATATAAAGCCTTCAGCCCCCTACAGTGCAGATGTCATATACGCAGCTATGCGTGCGCCTCTGTATAGGACAGAGAATTTCCATCGGCTTTGTCCCAGGACATAAATATTAAATGCCGAGTCAGCACTGGACATGACTCTTCTATGGAAAAATACAAATTTGAGGACCATGTAAACTGACCATTGTAATTCCCGTGAAAAGATACATTTTCGGTAAAATAATATAATCTAAAAAACATGCATTTATTTGAATAGTTACTGAAAAACGCAAGTAACTTGGGTTACCCAGATAGCATTAACTCAGAGTCAGCTCCAGGCTGCGTAATCATTAACTAACCCAAGGCGCTCACACTGGGGTGAAAAACATTGTGATGTCGGACAAACGCTGATGGACGTTTTTTTTGGCCGCATGGATGTCCAGTGGGAATTTGCCAATTTTGTTAATTCGTACGAATGTCTGAAAACGAGGAGGGGGCCCCCAATAAAACAAACGAAAACAAAGCAAAAAGCTACAACATTTTTGTTTGCCTTTCATTGTTTTTTTTTTTGTTACTCCAACTTTCTCACACTCTCTCTAATCCACTCCCTCTCACGCTCGCTCTGTATGTCTCTCTAACGTCTCCGCCAGGCGCTTCCGTGTCCGTCTCCTTTCTCAGCTCCATTTCTCGTCTTGTCTCCTGTTCTTCTGTCTTCTTTCTTGGTTCGCTTCTCTACGCTATCTGTTAACCTGGCAACCTGAAGCCCTTTTCAAACATGGCGGAGCCTTGGTGCCCACCTTAATTGGAGGAGCAGGGGAAAGGCTACCCCCGCGCAGCGCGCTGACGGATTGGGGAGAAAGAGAGACCCAGAAGGCCTCTGGGAGGCCGGGATACCGTGAAGGATAGCGGGGAGAAGTGAACCAAGAAAGAAGAAGCAACGAACAAGAAGAGAGATAGAAGCTTGGCGGAGAAGGTAGGGAGAGACATTGAGAGAGCATGACTGAGAATGAGAGCGAGTGAGGGTGAATGAGAGTGTGAGAGAGGGAATGTGGGCGAGTGACAATGATTTTCAGTTCCAAATAGAAAATGCACTCCGAATTTCGTCCAAACTGAACGGTCAATAAGTGGAATTCGTTGTCCGAAAACAAGTGGACCAAAAATGAAAGGAAATTAAGTTTTCTTCCATGTGCAGAAGTCTATCTCTGAGGACCAGGAGAAGGGAATGAACTTTAAGACAGGAAACTGATATGCTGGTCGTGCCACCTTCTGCCACAGATCTCTGTTTCTCAAAAAGCATGGGTAGAAACCTAGAATTCGACAGCAGATCAGCCCCATTCAACCCCATCTAGTCTGCCCATTATATAATATCCTGGCACAAAGACTCAAACTCAAGTCCTGGGTCTCATCTCAGATTCAGGAGCCATATGCCTACCCCATGCATGTTTACATTCCCTAACTATACTAACCTCTACCACTTCTGTTGGGAGGCTGTTCCATTTACCTACCACCCTCTCTGTAAACTAAAACTTCCTTACGTTCCATCTAAACCCCTTATCCTCTAGTTTCAGATGATGACCTCTTGGTTACTTCTGATTAATTTAATTATGCTAATAGCGGTAGAGGCAGGGGTTCACGTTGAAACAATGATATCAATGTTTGGCTGATCAATAACTCAGCTAACAGATACCTGCTGTTTTCGATCTGATATAATGGATTGGATTCATTCTTTACATCAACGGAGAAAGGCTTTAGGTGAGGACCTCTCCATTCGTGGCTGGCCAATCAGCACGCACCGAGCCATTTAATAAGACAAAACTTCCCATGACCTTTGACCCCCTCAACCACTTTAACTTACTCTGCCGAGACTAAAACCCAAAGTTAAACAACTAAACGAAGCACAATTGGAACATAAGGCTGTGAAAGTCTTCTTCGGGCTGAAATGCTACCTTTAAGCTTAATATATTATAAATATATGAATAAATATTATAATAAATAACATATAAATTAATATATATTATTAATATTATATTAAACATTGTAACAATTTAATTAAGTGTAGAAATGTTTGGGGAGTTCATCAAAGCCAGCACACGTTATCATATAAGGGCTGATCGGAACGTCGTTGATCAATGCTAACCATGGTTTTCACTTCTATGAAAAGTGCATTGTTTCCATAGTAATTAATGTATTTTCCTTTTTAATGGCGAATCGGTCTTCTTTAGGAGGTGATCACTCACATGAAGCACTAATATCGCTCCCGGTGCCATCTTTATCCTTTGTTTCACGTGATGAATAATCCCCCTCATCAATTCTTCAGTTTGACCAAAAAATTCTGACGTTTTGTAAAGACATCCAACGAGCCGGTGCGGGGGGTCCTTAGGAGCCCCGACGTGATAAAAAAAATGAAACCTATAAGAAATCAGATTACAGCTCGTTTCAGGGAGCTGTCTACGAGTTTATAACAGTGTGCTAGATTTTTAATGAGTTCTAAATTAAACGGGGTCTGTAGGTAAGCGTGAAAGAAATGATAAACAATGATAATATTATATATATATATATATATACATCTATATACATCTATATATATCTATATATATATATATACATCTATATACATCTATATATATCTACCATACCATTGCTGCTAGGAGGCTCGTCCATTTATCTACTACTTCTAGTACAACTGTTTTATAATATATAAGTATTCCAAATACACTGTAACATACATCAAGCTACACTTTATATCTGTGAATTCCTGTATCGGCCAGTAACGTCTGCTAATTCTGGCGATTAGGGATTTAATGAAAGCTTCCCATTGGCCAAAGGTCATTTTAAACACATGAATTAATAGTGAGATATAGCGATGTCTGCTCCTGACTATAAATCCTGGGTACCACCCGGGTATCTAGTCTCTAGATTGTAAGCTCCTTTGAGCAAGGCCCTCCTCACCTGTTCTATCTGTAAGTCGAATAGTTATTTTATATACTACTTATTATGTCATGTCTCGCCATTGTACAGCGCCACGGAATATGATGGTGCTAAATAAGACAATAAATAATAATAATTCCATTAAAAATATGCAACTTCTGCATTAAAACAGATTAAATATCAGAAACAATTAACATTGTCGTGCGCTCAGATACAACATTCCACCAATTACTCAATTCTATAAAGAAAGCAGCCTGCCCTGCCGGGGGGCGGGGGGGGGTGCACGGTGTGATTAGAGCAGCCTCTGAACCCTGCTGGAAAGATAGACGCTATTTAGGAGAGGGGCGACATTTAAGTTGGCCACGCTTACGGAAAGCCACCATGACTTTATCCAATAGGTGTGTACGTGTGTGTATATGTGTGTGTGTCTGCATGTGTGTGTGTAAGTGCGTGGCTGTGTGTATATGTGTGTTTATGTATATATGTTTGTATGTCTATATGTGTGTATGTGTGCGCCTGTGTGTATATGTGTGTATGGATGTGTGTTTGTATGTGTATGTATATATGTGTATGTGTGTGTATATGTGTGTGTGTGTGTCTCTGCATGTGTGTATGTATGTATGTATGTGTGTAAGTGCGTGTCTGTGTGTATGTATGTATGTGTGTATGTATGTGTATGTGTATGTGTATGTGTATGTATGTATGTTTGTATGTGTATGTGTATGTGTATACGTATGTGTATACGTGTGTATGTATATGTGTGTATGTGTGTGTGTATGTATATGTGTGTATGTGTGGGTGTGGAATGTATGTGTGTATATAATGTGTGTCTATATAGTGTATGTGTCATTGATGGTGTGTATGTGTGTGTATATGTGTGTGTGTATATATATGTGTGGTGTGTGTATATATGTGTATATGTGAGTGATTATGTGTTATTGTGTGTGTTATTGGTGTATATCGTGTGTATATATGTGCGTATGTGTGTGTATATATGTGTGTATCGTGTGTGTAATTATGTGTAGAGTGATATATGCTGCGTATGTGTGTGTAATATATGTGTATATGTGGTGGTATATATGTGCGTATGTGTGTGTATATATGTATATGTGGTATATGTGCGTATGTTGTGGTATATATGTGTGTATGTGTAGTATATATGTGTATATGTGAGTGTATATATGTGTGTTTGTGTGTATATGTGCGATGTGTGTGTATATATGTGTGTATGTGTGGTTGTATACTATGTGTGATATATATGTGTATGTGTGATGTATTATGTGTGTATAATGTGTGAGTGTATATGTGATGTGCGTAGTGTGTGTGTATGTGGTGTGTATATATGTGCGTATGTGTGTGTTATATATGTGTGTATGTGTGTGTATATATGTGTATATGTGAGTGTATATATGTGCGTATGTGTGTGTATATATGTGTGTATGTGTGGCTATATGCTTGCGTATGTGTGTGTATATTGTGTGTATGTGTGTGTATATATGTGTATATGTGAGTGTATATATGTGTGTATGTGTGTGTATATATGTGTGTATGTGTGTATGTGTGTGTTTATGTGCATATGTGTGTTTGTGCATGTGTGTGCACTTAAAGGGACCATTGTTAGTTGTAACTGGAGGCCAAGACTTGGAGATCAGTATCAGTAGAATGAGGCGAGACGTTGGAGGTGTATTAAGTCATTCATCTATAGGAAGTATTCTCAGGATGTTTCCCGTCCCACCAAGCAGCCGCCAACAACCGACTTTCCCCAAGCAAAATAACGAATTTTCGTCTTTGAGGACATTTCTTTTTTCTCCTTCCAAAGTATTTTTACTTATTTAACCATTTAAAGGCCAGATCCGGGCAGAACGATTTGTATTGTATTGGGGTTCTTCAGCATTCCTCCTGGTGTCTCCGGTTCATCGAGACGTCCCCAAAACGGGGGAACCCATGTGAACCGCCAGATTAAAACATCCAGTGCGTAAGGGTTTTTCCAGTATATTTGCACGCATGAACTGGAAGACAATCAGTAGAACCCCTTTTAGCAAACTAACTACGGCAGGAACCTTTAGGGACACAAACTAATAAAATGTATAAAGTAGGGGACCCAATTATAATAAATAAAAACATTATATCAATGAAAAATACATGAATACAATAATCCAGAAAAAATCTACATAGGTCTAGTTCCATCATCATCATCAACAACATCATCAACATCATCATCAACATCATCAATATCATCTTAATCATCATCAAAGGGGTCCCTTAGACCAGCAGGGGCCCCAATTTATCTTATCCATACCTGTTATCAGAACTGATTGATTTTGGCTTTTGGCTAGCTTGCAAACTATGTAAAAATTGCATCTGAAAGATGTTGGGAAAGACACCCACCCCACAGAGTTACAACAGTTTGGAAAGCAATTAACCTAATTGGTACCATTAAATAAGCATTACTGTGCTCAGTCAATTACATGCTTCTAGCTAGTTTTCTTTGATTTTGAAATGAATGAATAAATAAATAATATTATAGGTTTTATAATCCGACAGACCTGGGAAGGCATATTTAAAGGGACAGTTAAGGCAGCCGAGCGCTTTAAAGAACACAGACCGCATTGTGCGCCGAAAGGCAAACATTTCCTTTTTTTTGGTGTTATTATAGGGTTGTCAGACTTGTTCCAAAAGGTCATCACACCGCTGGAGTTTTAGGATCTTTTACAATTTAACATGAACTCCAATAATTAAAATTACGGACGGGAATTAAGTTAAATATCCTGCGATTTTATGTGCAACAGTTACCCTTTTTGTAGCGGCTCTCTGTAGTTTGGCAGGGGCTGGAAGTCGTATTGGGGGTCCTGATGGTAAAGGGTTTAGGGATGTGGAATACATTATAGGTATTATATTATATGTATTATATTATATGTATATTTTATATTATTATATTATAGTATTTATATATATGATATATTACTAGCATATTATATAATATGTATTATAATAGATCTTAGTATAATATATATGGTATTATTTTACTACGCGTATTTATCATTATAGCTACATTATATATAAATATTATATTTATATGTATTATATTATAGGTAGTATATTTATAAGTTATTAAATTATATGCTATTATATTATAGTAGTATATATATATGTTATTATAGTATATGTATTATATATATACGTATTATATTATATTATTATATTTTAGTATATGTTATACGTATTATATATATTATTCATATATAGGTAATATAATATCTACTTATATTATAGATTATATTATACGGCTATTATATAATAGTATCATATTATAGATTATATGTTATAAATATTAATTATATTTTGATAGAATTATATTAAATTATATAGTAGCATATTAAATTTATATGTATATAATAGATTATATTATATGTATAATTTATAATTTAATTATATTTAGTATATGTTAGTATAACTTATAAGTATATCTATTATATGTATTATATATAGTTATATTATAAAAATATAATTATAGGTATTATATTATAGGTATTATATGCATTATATTATAGATATTATATAATAGGTATTGTTCATGTTGTAGGAAGTAGATCCAATGAAAAGGTTTGATTGCAGCAAAAATAAATGATAAGAACACACAATATAACCATCCTTACCAACTGTCCCACACCAGGACACCAGCCAACGTTATCTGGTAGGCATCATGGGGTCATGCGCTTCTCTGTCTATGTTGGGTGGACCCAATCATGACATCTCAAAATATTCCACCCATACTATGCCGCATCTTCTCCCGTCTTTTTGTTTTGTGCCTACGCATCACATGCAAATCTGCCGACGGTTCCAATAAATGGGACAGTTTCCAAGAAAGACTACAATTGAGACACGGCTCAGGTTGTCAGGACTATCCCTGCGGATTTGGGTCTGTTGGCATTACACATGACACAACCATTAGTCGCTCTTAAATACTATGCAATGAATAAGTCACACACTAGCATCTCCATCACAGAGGTAACCGTTTTCCCAGGTCAGTTTATCTCAATTGATCTCACATCAAAGCCATTTCTGGTATAAATAAAACATTCCAATTGTTTATAAACCGGCCCAAAATAACAACAACAATAACAACAAGAATACTTTGATAGAAATCTGCGGGGGTCATCATTACACACCCTGCTTCTATATTTACACATTGGCTCCAGGACTGACCCTTCCAGCTAATTGCTTCCTCTAACTATCTCACAGCATCTGAAGGGGGTAACAATTAGTGCTGCCCAGGGGCAAAAAAGGCCAAAGAGCACAGGACACACAGGAGGGCAATTTTTTTCTATTTTCGTTGAATTATCAATATATTTACTACTCCTTTTCACTGTCATAGAATTACTTGATATATTACAAAAAAAAGTACTGCACCTTATTGTTGTTTATTATTATTATTCTTATTTTTATTTTATTTTTATTATATATCTTATTATATATTTTATTATTATACTATTATTATATTATTTAATATATTATATATTATTTTTATATATTTATTATATTAGTATTTTCATTTATATTATTATTTTATATATTTATATTATAGCCTGTTATTATTTATTATATCATAATTCGCCTCAATGTATATTCTATTTTATTTAATATATTTATAATCTATCTATTTCTAACAATGCTACTACAACGCATACATCTATGGATAGAAATCTAAATGATATATTTATGACTTGGTAGACTGTTTCTGTCCGGCTTCAATTTTGCCTCATTTAAATGGCTCGGAAATGTTTAGATTGGATAGCTGAGGCTCATGGGAATTGGATCTCTGAATGGTCAACAAAGGTGGCCATACCCTATATGCCAATTGAGCTGCCACTTTGGACCCCCGTTGGTCTAAAGGGTCCCTAAGAGAATGCGGAAGGGGGTTATTTAAAACCTCGTTCTTCTTATCGCTTGCGTGGTTGGGCCCCCTATACATTTTTTTTTTGCTTCAGGACCCTAAGGTTTTCTGGCATTTCTTTAACCTTCCGCCTGGCGTTCTATAGCTGTGTTGTATTTAAGTTACTTTTAAGTCTTAACCTAATAAACGTAAAGTGAGCGCACCTGGAAAATATCAGTGTTAGCGTGTAGCGCTGTGCATTCCGATGCGTCCCTCCACACTTAGCTTTACCTTGTTATATTCCCTGCTAGAACGTTAAGCCCCCCCTGGCTTCAAAGAAAAAATCCCCCTTGCCCTCCCGTATCTGTT
>VKOC01003049.1:0-31727 GCA_009364415.1 Spea multiplicata
TGTGTATAAGAGACAGGTAATACAGTGAGGGAATGTAAACACGCATGGATAGGCATACGGCTCCTGAATCTAAGACGAGACCAACGACTGATTAAGGTTTGAGTCTTTAAAACAGGGAAAAATGGTCAGACTAGATGGGGCCCAATGGAGCTGATCTGCCGTCAAATTCTGTTTCCTCGTGTACCCCCACCATTCCACACTATCTTGATCTCTTAACATGAGGACCGGTGAATCAATGGGGTCAAGAATGGAGATTTAAATCAGCTCTGGGACTTAACCCCTTAAGGACAATGGGCGGTCCCAAAACCCATTGAAAACAATACACTTTGAGCCCGTACATGTACGGGCTTTGTCATTAAGGGGTTAAAGGACAGTGGAGATAAATTACATGAATGCAGCTGCCTGCTGGATAGATGTTTATGCTGCCATTGTCTTGGACATGTGTATCCAGCCGTTGGGCTCTCATTAAAGGATGTAAAAGTCCACATGGGTAGGATATAGGTGGGAGATGCCATCACGTCTAGTGCAACTGATGGCCAATCTGGACCTGATATGTCTTCTGATGAACAACTCTGATATGAAATGATACATAAAACTTTCATTGTTCGGGGTGCTTAAAGAACCATGTAAGAGTATTAGGAAAAACTACTAATGACATCGTCTGAGCAACAGAAAGGTAACACATATTGCAAAGCAGTAGTTGATTTTAAAGTGTACCTTGGATTGTATCAAACAATAATGACAGAAGGGCACTGTAAAGCACACACAATTTGATCCATACATTTCACTGGCCATATAACCTGGACTCTTTGGATTCTCTGCTGGCCAGGATCTATGCACACATTAAACACAATACCACCATATGATACCGCTGCACATGATGAGTGCAGGCTGAGATAATGAGAGTTGCAGGTTGTTCAATAACTTTAGACATCTTTTTGTTTGATTTATACTTTTGATGGCATTTTCACTAGAATAACAAATTATCCTCTTAAGAATCCATTGATTTATTGTCAGACACATATATCCGATGGACACATGAAACCTCTAGATAGGTACCCCTAAAAACAAGACCCACAAAGATTTAACAAGAGGTTCTTTCTGATGATGCCGTAAGGGCGATTTGGCATTTTACAGAGAGATAACTAAGATGGAACAGGCTCAAATTTATAAAAATATTCTAGCTGCCTCGTAGGTTTACTCCAAGAACTAACGTTTCCAGCAAGCAACGCAGCAGGAGCAGGTTTGCGAACATAGTACGATAGAACGCCGCTTGTAACCCTACGACTTTTAAGTTAAAAAGCGGTAAAGTTGTCTGCTGCCAGGAAGGCTCTGAAAGGCAATGTTTTCTTGATTGTATTTGCAAACCGCTGTTTGTATAAGCAGTGAGTGGTCTGCCTGCCTGGGGATACGGAGGGTTAAGAAATGTTTAGTTAGTGTCTTGCTGAAAGCTTGATTTGTCTTTGTTTGTTTCAGAATGCACCTCTGCTAAAATAAACAGTAAATCCAGACATCAAGTTTAAATTTTATACCAGAGTTGTAGTTACAAGAAGTGTAAAGTTGTAACTGGTTCTCAAGTACCACCATAAGAGGGCCACAGCTCTATTGGGAGCCACATGGATGTCACCAGGGAGCAAGGAAGAGATGGACGTTCGTCATGCTAGACTCCAGGGAAAATAATGTTGCCTACTTTTCTACTTCACTGGACCCATATACTAACCACGATAAGGATGGAGTTCACAGTATTAAAGGGGAGTTTAAAATCTTGAAGGTGAATCTGCACTCAACCCACTATGATGAAACCAATTACCATGTGCAATTTTTATTACATCAACAGATTTGTTAATTGTCAAAGGAACGTAATACACTATATGGACAAAAGTATTAGGACACCTCACCATTACACCAACAGGGACTTTGATGACATCACATTCTAAATACATAGACATTAATATGAAGTTGGTCCCCACTTTGCAGCTATAACGGCTTCCACTCTTCTGGGAAGGCTTTCCACAAGATTTTGGGGATTTTCTGTGGGAGCATTTGTGAGGTCAGGCGCCCGGCTCGCAATCTCCATTCCAATTCATCCTAAAGGTGTTGGATGGGGTTGAGGTCAGGGCTCTGTGCGGCCGGTCACGTTCTTCCACACCAAACTCATCCATCCATGTCTTTATGGACTTTGCTTTGTGGATTGGGCCGCTGTCATGCTGGAATAGAAAAGGGTCTTCCGCAAACTGTTCCCACAAAGTTGGAAGCAAAGCATTGTCCAAAATGTCTTGTATGTTCCCTTCAGCATACCAATCCTATACTTCCAACTTTGGGGGAAGTTTTGTTTTTACATTTTATTGTTTCCTCAATGAGCAGAGCGGCAGAATTCGCCAATGCTTTAAAAATAACACAAGAACAAAAAAAATAAAAGGAGCTGAAATTTACTTTCCTATTTCATCCCCTCTCCCACACACACAGATTTTGAACTCCAGTGGGAGAAAGGTTTAAAATTAATTTGGTATTATTTTTTACTAAATTAGTTTCTTGATTTAGAAAATTGCTTTTTTAGTTTAATGAACTTGTGCCGGTGATGGAACAATAAGAATTGGGTCAATTTATTGTAAGCGATTAAAAAACAGCCTAAACAGATTAACGTTATGGACTATTTACCAATTTTGCATGAACGTGCCCTCTTTCTTTTTTTTTATTCGTGAGGAAATATTCAAAATATGTCGTTGGCCAAGTTAACCCTTTGCAAACTAGAAGAGCGGGAAATATACCCTCCATTACGTATTTTTTAGCACATTATTTAAAAAAATCAGCATTTCTTTCTTTGAAATAAAAGTCTAAATGAATCCATCACTGCAAATGATCATTTGTGTTTGTGGTTTTTTTTTACATTTTTAAGTTATTTTAATTTACATTTTCTAAATCTGCCAAAGGCATAGTTGGTATTTGCAAATTTGCTTCAATTTCCCATGATATATTTTTTCTATATTTTTTTTTCAAATATGGTGAAAGTCAGAATTGTTAGATAATTTTGAACTTGGTCACCTATCAACTACATTCAACTTTTTTTACCTTTTAGATAATTTTTCCAAAATTCCTGATAAACAAAGTGAATATTCTAACTCTGTAGAAGAAAACTATTTTTCTGTAAAAGGGCAACAATATTACCAATCCATGAAATGCAGTTTTTTTTTTTAAATGTCCAAAGTTTAAAATAACTAATCTAGAGCGGCTTGCCCACCCTCGAACTCTTTCAACACAACCGTTATTGCTTGTGGCTTACAGGGAACCAAACTGATTTATACCTGCTGCCACACTCTTACTTTCTGTGCAGAAATGTTATTGACAAAATGTTGCAAGCGAAAATAAAGAGCATGAAGAATGTGTGTGTGTGTGTGTGTGTGGGGGGTTATTCATAAATAGAATGTTTACATGTTTTTTTATATTTTACTCATAATATCTGTGAAAGTAAGCAAAGGCCACGTAGAGCTGACATGGTAGAAAAGATATAGTGATAAAATTGACATATCTATTGGTTCTGGGGGGACGACAAATATCTATAAGATCTCAAGCTATGGAGGGCAAGTGAAGAAATTCATATGTCTCTCTCATTCCAACCGCACAGGAGGGGAGGAAAAAAAATTAATAAAAAATTAAAAAATAAAATAAAAAATAAACGAGCTTTAACCCCTTCCGGACCGGCATTTGCATACTGCGTCTTCACTTGAAGACCGCAGTATGTTTTTAAATATTTAAATTCCGTGATCGTGATTCGCTGAAAAGCGATCACGTGCACGGAATTGAGGGGGGGTGGCTGCTACTGATCGCTGGGAACACCCAGCGGTCAGTAGCAGCCGCCCCTCGCGATCCCAGCGTTCAAAGTGACGCTGGATCGCGTAAAAACGGTGACATACCTGGTACGTCCCAGTCTGCCGGTGACCCGTGGCCCGGAAGTACCAGGTACGTCCCGGTCTTGAAAGGGTTAATACGCAAATTAACCAACAAATCTGAATTCAAAACGTGGAACTTTCACCTTTTGTTTTAGTTTGTTTCGTTGGGTGTTCCTCCCCATTTTCAGACATTCGTACGAATCCGAATGCGCTAGTCTAGTCGAAGCCAGTGATAAAATTACTCAAAAGTGTTTATTAACGAAAGGGAGCGTTCAGAGCAGAGTTGTGTTTGAGCTCCTTGACTTTATTGTAAATCAAAAGTTACATAAGTAAAATGATTTAAATATAAATATGTCTTCAATTCTAATGGCAATGTCAAAAATGTATAGGTATCTATAAAGTACAAGGTAACACCTCTCAGCCAAAAACAATTGTTGTAATGACATCATAATTGTAAAAGAATAAAAAGAGACTAAATTGCAAAGTGTTTTATTTAGTATCTTAGGTAAAAAGCCATATTTCATGTTCTCACAGTAGTAATAATAATAATAAAAAAAAAAATTAATACAATACTTTTGTTCATTTTTTTTTTGTTATCTTGTGTTTTATACCTGTATCTGTATCTAAAAAAGTATAGAAAAGGGCAATGCTGCCCTCAAATTGTACGTCTCAGAAAATTACATGTTAGTGTTTAGCAATAATATTGATGATTATGGTGTACATAATTTTATATTATCTTCTCAGTTGCAACACGAATCAAGAGTACATTTTTATGTCCTTTTTTGGTGTCAGGCTGAAAGCTTGACTACTTGGACAAAAATTTGTATTATTAATTTTACATTAAAAAAAAAGACATTAAGAAGTTTTCTAATTCACAAGCCAGAAAACTTTTCTATTGTATGCCTGTAATTAAAAACAAGCCCTACCCTCACAACTTTTGAATATTGCGATCGGATTGTTGTTTAAGTGAGATGAAACTAAATTATTCATGGAAATGCCGAGGGCCACATAAACTTTATTGTCTTTAATGCATACTAATGTTCAGGCAGAAAATTAAATAAAAATAAAAAGTAAGCTTTCTACAAAGAAATAATCTGTAAAAAAAAATGTAAAATATTAATTGCTGTACTTGGTAAGGGATTTTACATTTTATAATATAAAGCATAATTTGTGAATACATTTGTTTATATTCCTCGGTACCATTATACCAAATATATATAAATTAACAGGTAATTCCATCACAGATACAGTTGCATGGAGCCACCATTAAAGCTGTGTTGGGGCTGCCCCCAATGTATATATCTTGTTTTGGATTTAATTGGCTGTTTTGGGATATTTTATCAAATTTATGTCAATAATTTTTATAATAATTTTTATAATGATAATAATATATTATCATTGTATTTGATAGCAGATAAGACCCATTCAGTCCATCTAGTCCATCTTACACGGTCGTTGGTCTCATCCAGGATCCATATGCCTATCCCATACGTGTACGTATGTATGTATGTTACATGTGTCATGAATAGCAGGCTAGGGCAAGTTGCAAAGGACCATGATGTGAAGTAGGTGAGAAGACCAGCTTCTCACTTTAGCAGTTTCAAATAATTGGACTGGTTCTTACTGCATATCTGACTACACGGATATAGCATCTATGTCGAAATGACAAGACAACTCTTCCAAAAACACAAAAAGAAGAGGACAGGCCGTACCCAATGGTCTGACACAATGGTAATTAACCTTTACAGGCATCCTCATCTGGCAAAAAAGCTGAGGAGCTCTTTGCCAAAACGATCATCAGAAATCTGTACGTGAACAATGGCGATTACTCATCTATCATCTCCTGATGCGCGTCGTTTGCCAGTTGGCTCAAGTTTTGATCAAATGTTGACATTACAGCATGACAATAACCCAAACCACAGCTTCAAATGCACAAAAATAAATTATTGTTTTATGCGCACAAAACAGTCTCCATCCATCAGTCTAATCAGACAAAAGCTGCGAAATGAAAATAAATGAATACGAAAGAACAGATTCCTAAAACACTAAATGCTGTCATCTCAATTATTGTTAAAAACAAACAAAATATTGCTTTATTTGGGGAAATGTAAGATATGTTTTTTATGTTGTTTTCCACATTATCATATTTTTTTTACACGCACATATATATACTTGCTCTTTGTCCCGTTACAGCGATGGGACACAATCTTGAAATTCAAAATATTTATAGGGTCAATACATCAAAAGCTATAAACCCCCTTCTCGTTACGATTGGTATTGAGTGCTCTTGATGTCGCCAATCTGTTTAATAATAATAAGGGTGTCCACTTTTAATCCTTAGCATCCCACCTATGTTTGTGGTACCTAGCTGACCAAGAGAGCTAGAATATCACTTATGGACCACGTATGGAGCTGGCACTGCATGGGTTAATACACACAACCTAAGTACCAATACACCTTTATGATTAAACATACAGGTGGCTGACAGATACATTTTGCTATGTTAATGTGCCATATAAAATATAAATTCTTTTTAAAGCAAACCACAGTTTTGAGTAGCCAATCAGTGCCGAAAGAATGGGGCATTGCACTGCAGCTCTGGAGCTGCAGCTTCTCCTTAAGATAATTGATTATTTTTACGTTTTCTAATATGCTTTCTAAGCCTGCATGTGACACTGCAGTGTCCCTTTAATTAGCTGTTTAGGGTCCTCTCTGGGAAGGAGAATATTTATTTATTCTCCAATATAATTACAACACTATAAAGTATAAAATAATAAAAAAAAGTGTTATTATAATTATTGGTGACATTTTGCTTATAACTATATTTTAAGATGGCTCCCCTTATACCGTTACTCTAGAAATGTAACATTATGATTTAAAAAAAATATAATGCACTTTTTAATAAAGAATCAGTTTATTTTACAAAAGAAATGTACAAAACATGTACAATAGTCAAATCATTGGATTTTTAAGAAAGAAAGCTTATTATATGACTAAGTATAAGCGTCTCCTTATAACTCATTCATTCACACGTTAACGCCATAAACCACAAGTCCCATTATCTAGAACATACCGTATGTGACTAATACATTCTTACAAATCTATATTTGTTACAAACCACGCTTGATACAATTGTTTCCTGCGGAATAACAGCACATTTTACAATTTGATAGTAAAGAACGCATTTATTAAAAACCAGATACTTGAGTTTTGAAGGCTAACTTGAATATTGCATTCGAATCCTTTTCAAGTCTAAAATAAGAGCCCGAGATTTTTAAGTCCAATCAACCATTCCAACGAGACATTCAAGAGACCTCTCTTTTTAATCGCATTCTCGTTCCTCTAATACTGCGGTGGGTGGCAGGAACGTAGTTTTTCACTTGAGACAGTCATTAGGTTGGTAATCTGTCTGCATTTTTCTTGTGGGTAGCAATCAACTTCCCTCTTGTCTATTGCCTTGAGGACCTCTTTGTGGTCCTGCTAAAGATTATGTTGAATCGAATGTTCTAAAAAAAAAAAAAAAACAATGGCTCGTTGATTTAATCAGACACTTTACTTTTAAAACTGTGTGTTGACATTTCCAACATAGTAACACATAGATTTAAATGCAAAAAACCTCCGCTACATAAAATAAACAATAAAAATACACCGTTATGGACAGGACAGGTAGTTACTGAAGCTCTGATTATGATGCAAAGATTACCCGTTACATAAATTACGTTTTTCTTGCATCTTAATTTGGGACCAGTTTTTCTCTGTTGACTCCTACATAGATTGCAAAATAACTTGATTTAATAGACTTTACATTGTTACATTGAGTAACAAAAAATTATATATATATATATATATATATATATATATATAATTATATATATATGTATATATGTATATCATTAATAAAATCACCAGGATATAAACCATATAATGTTTAGTATTAGCAGAAAGAGAGATAATGCAATTTACGGTGAATTTATGAATACCTACATACAGTAGCTTTAATTTCCCACCTTACTTGAAATACTATTTAGTGATAAAAAAAAACAACTTTCATTAATGCCAAATTAATTTCATACTGTCTCAGATCAAGTTCTTGGAAATTACATTTGTGCTGTTGTTGATGACCTCAGAAATGATATCACAAATGATATCATCAATGACATAGTGATGACCATATCTAAATGAGTTGACCCAGATACTATTGAGCCCATCGTGAAGATTCTATGTAGCGATTCACCAAATGTGTATCCCAAATGGCTCTAATACCGGCTCCCATGGAAACTTTGACTTGACATTATTTAAATATGCACTTAATTGAGTCACCTGAATTCAAGCAGTGATATCAACCATAACATACTGGGAGCAAAAGCACCAATTGGGAATCCTATTTATGATCACAGTGGGGGAGAATAGAACAAGTCAGCTCCATACTGTATGACCCTCAGAACCTTCCCATTCACCCCGAAACCCTGAGATTGGGGCAAAAATCCTGAGATTCAGGGTCGAACTATGACAGTTCTTGATGACATGTAATGTATTATATTCTATTTATAATTACATGGAGATAGTCACACCCGAAATACATTGTATATGTTTTTTCAACAAAAAAATTTTCTTTTCAGCCTCTAATTTGGCTAAAAACCCATAAGTAAATGCGAGATATAGGTTTTGGTTATATTACTTGACGTACAAAGGGAGGTGAAAAAAATAAAGAGCTTGAGGCTAAAGTTTGGCTCGTTGTCAACGTTCCTTTTTCTTTTTTGCGCCAAAGGCCCACTCGAGACGGATTACAAAATAAACCAAACTTTATTGATCCATTTGGAGCACGTACAAGAAAAGACAGGCCAAACAGACTCCCTCATATGCACAGGGAGCCCATGTATCAGGTTAAGAATCAATAAATGACATACCTTTTGTATTAATCTGCCTAGAATTCTGGACACTGAAATGTGAATTATTTCCGGACAATTATATTGGCGTACATGCACAATATGGATGCCTCATATTATAAATTATATTAAAAAAAAACCCCAAAACATCTTGTCCATATTTTGATTGTACAAGCGGCTCTTAATTATTGTTGAACCAATAAAACCAATTCCTGCATTTTCTTTGTTAATTGTAAAATATATGTGGCCAAAATCAATGTACTGCTCGTCTGATTCTGCACTCTTTGCAAAAGACAAAAGATAATAATTACTTAGCTGGACAGACTTGACTCGAGCATAAATCAAATGAAAGATAAAACACTGTATTTAATTAAATAAAAATGATAAAAATTAACCTATGCACTCACTATATCTTACTGGTTTTAAAATCCAATAAATATATTTTCTTCAAAATGATCATGATGTATGATTTATGTCAAGTAGCATGTGGCTATGATATTATATATACTGCAGTATTAGTCTCGCACGCCAATTTATGCTTCAATAACAGTAAAAGTTAAAGGGGAATTGTTGCTGTCATAGAATACGTATATTCATTTACCGAAACTACCTACAGCCGGGGCTTTTTAAATTTTTTTAAAGATATTTTGTTTAAAAGTCCATGTCATGGAGGGTAAAATCTGTGCGGTAAAACCGGCAACTGGAACACTGATTATCTAATTAATTCCCCCCTAATCCCTTAAAAAAGGGATATAGAACCTGGGAACAGGAAGATAAGACACAATATCATACTGCATATATATATCTATATATTTTTTTAATAATATATATAATATATATATTAATAAAAAATAATAATAATAAATATATATATATATATATTAATTTAATATTTTAAAATAAACACAATAATGGTTTATTCCAATCTATACAACTATCCAGCGTAGGATATTCGGGGAAGATCTGCTTTAATATATTTTAATATATTTCCAAATATTTCACTGAGGTCACTTGGGACGTCTTGGGATGTGTTAAGATAATGTACCATTAGAAGAAATATTAGGTGACTTCATCATCTATCCATATGTTAAATTGGTTTAAAGCTATAAGTCATATCATTTGGACTGGTCCAATCATAATAAAAAACATATGTTGCTTTGGAGATAAGACTACTTTTACAACTTTGTGCCAGTAAATTATTATTATTTATTTATATTCTTCATTATGTGTCCAATAACTATGCATTGTATATAGTAAAGTATACAATTTGTTCCGTATCACTGCGGGATGACTGATAAATGTTGTATTCAGATTTAATAAGGTATGTACACAAACATTATTACGGCCATATTTTGAAATTGGATCTTTAGAGTTAATTCTTTATACGTTGAACTAACAAAATCTCATATAAAGAAAGATTATCTGGGGGGGGGAAGCTATATGTGTTGGGTAACATAATTTACATGCTTCATTTATATCAGCATGAAAGGTAATAATAAATTCCCATTCTAGGGATATATATACAGGATCCATATAAATGCTAAATAGTTTTGCAGCCTAGCATTTTTTATTGAAAAGACTTAATGGTAACCGAGATTGCCTTCTTCTTACTGTCTTAAAGATGCTGCAGAAACAATGAGCGAGTGCTTTGTTTTTTCCTTACCCTAATAAATAATAAAGTGATGTTTCCATAATGTTACACGTTGCACATTTAGCATCCTGATTATTATTATTCACAACCCGTGAAAGTCTTTTTTTCAAGTCAAGGAAAATAAGCAGCAAACAACTCACTTCTCAAGTTGAGCACAAACCGGTTGGAGATGTACGCAAATGATGCAAGACCTTTTACGAGGCAGACCTGTCTGATTGCTTCTCTAGTACTTGACTGGTTGGACTGGTTGGTCTGGTGGGGTATTAATAATGGTGGCCTGGATAAGCCTCCTCTAGTGGCCCCCGTCTAGCCCAATTGTGCCTGCCTTCCTTGGGGCAGAGGTGAAGGTGTTTCATCACGTCCTGTGCACCACCTGGCTTATTTTGGGATATGATGTCACACCCTAGCATTCTTTAGATAGGTTTGTGCTTCCATCTACTTCCATCATGCTGTGCAGCCTTAGTGCATCCCTTGGGGCACATGTGTGGGCTCAAGGGACAGCTTTCACAGGGCCCCTAAAATAAGCCTTGTGGCAGAAGTTTCTGCTGGGTTATGTCTGTGGATATGAAGATGCGCAAATTGGTCAGCAGAAGTGAAAGTGAGAGAGTGAACAAGAATCAGAGTGTGAAAGAATGAGTGAGAATGTAAAAAAGTAAGTGAGAGTGAATAAGCGTGAATGTGGGTACCAGGAAACAAATGTTGTTCCCACATCAAAAACACCGCTGAATTTTTGGCCGAACCGAATAGGCAGGGAACAAAAGTTATTGCTCAAAAACGAATGAGCCAAAAATAACTTTTTTCCCTAATCGTTTTTGGCCCTTCTGCACTTATATATATATATATATGTTTTTAGCACTGTGATAATAGGTTTAATTGGTGCACCAAGCTTCAAAAATGTAATATTCTGGCAAAATGGCAACCCCGCTTTTAAATTATTCACTGCAATTGTATCTACCATAATAGATATTGCTGTTTTGAGATTGAATTTTGAAACGGTGCTATTATAATTAGACATGTTTATAGTCTTTCATGTAAAGACTAAACACAAAAATCCCCATGAATATGGAATTCCATTTGCTGTAAATGTTTTCAGATTGATAGTGTTCTGCCAAAATTTCGCACAGATAATTCGCACTTCTATATTGTTTATGTTCTGTTTTCCCGCGTTGTTTGATTTATAATATACCTGCGTATCTTATCACCGCGTTCTAGATTTTATTCCTTGGGAGAAAAAAAAAAAAATTACAAGCTTGTAAATTTGGGACGGTATTCTTTTCCATCTTGTAGCCGCTGGACTCGGTAATTTTGACACATATCTCAACAATATTTCTAATAACTGTCAGAACATGATCAATCATCTCAAAAAACTTTCACACATCTTTATTTAGCGAATTTTCGGCCGCTGTTTTCTTCCAGTTTTCAGCATTATCTTTGGCATAAACTGACTGCTTTATTTAAAGACAAAGACAGATAAGTAAAATGAGATAAAGTACTGCAGATAAAGTAATTCAAACTGATAGACATATTTTGTATAGAAAAAAACCCTGCTAGACTCCTGTTAGGAAACATATTTTTATGCATTGCCACTTGCTGTGCAATGCGTCTTATATATAATTATAAGAATTTATGTTTATTTTTATTTACGAGGATGTCTTGGGGTCACAGACAAGAGACTCTAAGCTGTGTCTGGGACCTAATTTTTCAGTGATTAGTTGTCAAAAAATAAATAAGTAAGAAACCCCTTATAGCAGCTAGGTGGAAGGCGAGCATGGGTAACAGTGCTATGATGGAGATGCATGTTGGGTCCAGCTCTTGGGGATAGGGTAACTGGGGGTTTATTAGGCTATGTAATGAGGGGAGCCGTTCTCTTCTGTTTGAAGAACATCTGATCTTTCCTGTCCTCCCTAAAGTTTTTTTTTCCCAATTCTGGAATGGTTCCTTTTTGCTCTTTTGTTGAGTCCCCTGTATTAGATATCTATATGATAAAAGTTTAAAACTTAGTTGGAATTAAAGTGATCAAGAACCATTACTATAATTTACTAATGTAAACAATTAGCTATATGTTTTTTTTAATGTTTGTAATTTTTATGAATTGTTTGAGTCTATTAAACATGTTGCGGTGTTTAATAGAATGCTGGAGCCATTAAAGCCCACCCCAATGTCTCCGTTGTTCTTCGTGTCGTCTCTCATCTTCACCTGTTGAGCAATGTTAAGGGCTAGCTACTTTATGGAATTTAAAGCAGGGTTAACTTTAAAGATCTCTTCCTCCGATAGAAATACCCATTCATCATAGAGTCAACTTTGGCACAGCGGTGGACTGGAACGACATCCTTGGTGTTGGATCAGATTAATGGAATGGCAACAATCTTTTGTCCTTATCTGTTGTTAGGATCTGGCTACAGGTATGAATCTTTTGATCCATCGAGCCCATTTTTCCTACTGTAAAGCTTCAAACCTTGCTTGCTTTTTTCAGTGGCTTTGTTGAATTGCCTGCTAAGAGGCTAAACATTCAACGTTGAAAACAGTCCAGGTTGCCTGTTGTCTACTGTCATCATTCTGTATGCATTATGTGATTTTTTTCAACCCCTAAATGACAAAGCCCGTACATGTACGGCCTCAAAATGCATTGTTTTCAATGGGTTTAGGAACCGTCCATTGTCCTTAGGGGGTTAAAACCAGGAATCGCTAGATCCCTACTACTTTAGGGAGTAATAATAGCTTTGCCAATTTACCTGCACATTTATGGGCGAACACCAGAACTCATTGTAGACAGTACTCTAAACAGTTTTATCATGTAACATCCATGCCTATGTAACTTATAACATTTCATTATTTTTCTTTTGTTTCCATTTTTTTATTATTTTGTCGGACTCTGGGAGACAGGGGAGAAAATGATCCTTTTTTACATTTCTACAAAATTCTGACGTTACGTTAATCAAGTTTCTTTCTATGTCATTAACAATGACTGAGTTAGCGGCAGCCCCCAAATGTATAAGAACCGGCTCGTCTTGGAATTTTCAGCATCCAGAAATGTTGGCAAGTATTTATTCGCTTAGCTGAACTGTAATTTAAGTTTCCTAACTGTCTTCACTTTGTAGGATCCTATCAGCTATTTGAAATTTATTAAGATAAATTGCTTCAGGATATTAGTCTGCAAGAAATAGATCAGAGGTAGCAAACTCAGCAGGATGATAAATTATCTAATCCTTTCTTATTAACCCTTTTTTGAACCAAGATTTCTAATTTCTGGTACCATTTAGGTTTTGTTTTCAGCTTGTTTTTAGTGAGTCCTTTTTAGATTTTTAATCTTTACAATTATAAGCATACCTTCATATCTATATATCATAGAAACATCCAGAAGTACTGAACACTAAAAAAGTGCAATCTACTAATTTGTATCCTACTAGAAGTTCTGCGTGAAAAACATGTAGACTAAATTTATGCTCCATAAAAGGTCTGAAAAATAACTTCCTAAACAATTCAATTGGTGTTTTAGTATCTTCTTGCAATAATTCATTACAACCTATCAATTTAACCCCTTAATGACAAAGCCCGTACATGTACGGGCTCAAAATGCATTGTTTTCAATGTGTTTAAGGACCGCCCATTGTCTTTAAGGGTTAAAAAAAAATTGTATTTATTTAGTGGACAAGCCATAAGTCTTAGCCCAGCTGGGACCAAGGCAGCTTGTGGCTTGAATTGAAGGGCTAGAACAAATGTTCCAGTGGAAGCTACATGGGTGCATCAATGAACACACAACGGGGCAAAAATCTCTGTCCACTGACATCACGCCACCGATAAAGTTTTCTGACCTTTCCTAATACTTTTGATGCAAATTGCAATAGAAATTTCCCCAGAACAGAAAGTAGGACTTTCCCTCAGCTCTGGCGATAACCAAATTCTGAGCCCTATCATGATATTATGTTTTGTTTTTATGAGCACCCCAGCCCATCCAGATTTAGAAATTGACCGAGTGTCATATGTGTTTGTACATAATTATGACCAATGCATGGCAGAAGTTCTCTAACATGGCTCTTCTTCCACATCAATGAGAAACTGGACCAGATAGTTGGCTTGTGCCAGACATGAACCATTGAAACACAAATAAACTCAAAATATCGAAGAAGATCATAGCATTTGTTACCGTAAATAAACTCTAGTTTACCAATATTAACAGAGTGACAAAGCTTTGATTATTGGTATCGCTAGATCAACATGAACATACCCGGTGCGTAATCTGGATAAATTCCTACTCGCTGTGCACGAATAGTGTGATTTGTCAAAGTAAATTCAGTATTACCTGTTATGTTATTTTTTTAGCTAGTTTACTTTATCTTTTGTGTGTTGTAGGTCTGGTTATTGCTTAGCGTTAAGCCTTGAGTGCCACCATGTATTTGCTTCCGATGCCAAACATGACTTATGATTACCTCTTTCATGCTGACTTATCAAGTAGTCTTTGAAGATTTAGCTATTGTTCAGTTTTTATTTTCAATCAGAACATTTTTTTTATCCTCTGATGAAGCCTTATGGCGAAACGCGTAACGGTATCTAAATAAACAGCCGTTAATAACAATATTTTAAGAGATTGTAATTTGAGTTTGTGTATACTATATTTATTTTACTGAATTTATTATAAATAAAACTGATGTATATGTAACCTGGATCTGTATTAGCATAGCATCTAAAAACACTACCTGATATCAAACTCAACAGCAACATGACTGAATAGTTGGCTTAATTTGATTTCTCAACGTATATAGTTCAAGTGATCTCTTTTGTTGTAAGGTCATCGAGAATATTAACCCAGAGAGCCTTTAGCAAAAACAGGAACTCACCATTTTGCCCAAACAAGAACAGAATGGAATAAAAATGACTTTAAAAATAATGTTGATAAGGAAACAAACCCAAGCATTTATAAATGCTATGTGAGCTATTCAAAAGATAATAAAAGTACCTTTTGATCAGAGTGTATCTAACCTGACAATGTATACATATTGCGAAACTTACCTGTTAAAACTCTGAAATAATGTACAGTAAAAAAATAGATGAAACCGAAAACCAAGGGAAAAAGAAAAATGTTAGTCACCAGAAGCTACATTGTTTCCCATAAAGCGGTGATAAATCACTTTATGAATTGTTCTCTAACAGCAATGCTTTTAGAAAGTATTGAACTGCTGTAGCAAAAATGGAGCAGATTCAGTTCTTTTAGAACATCTGGTTTATTTAAACTTCTTTGTTTAAATGTTTAAATGTTCTTTACATAAGAACATTTATGTTTAGTGTTGATCACCAATCCCTCTCACACGATCTGAATGCCTCCCTACCCTCTCCGAAGAGAACATCTGCTTCATCTCTAGAAGCTTTGCTTCTTCTCTAGCGTCATCTTCTTGTTCTTCATCTGTCTTTCTTCGTCCGCATCTCTGCAGACACGACCTCCCAGTGAACTTCCGCAATCGGGGAGAGGATCTCGCCAGAACCGCCGTCATTTTTGGGGAAGTTCACTCGGGGTGTTCCATGGGCAAAATGGCAGAGAGTTCAGGGTACGCCCTCTCTCCCGATCCTCCAAGCAAGGGACAAGATGTCACTGGAAGCTCTGCCATTTTGCAGAAGTTTACTAGAAGTTCATGTCCACGGAGATGCGGACAAAGACAAAAGACCGAAGAGGGAAGATGATGCTAGAAAAGAAGTCAGCAGAGAAGGTAGGGAGACATTCAGAGAGCTTGAGACAGAGAGAGTGAATGAGTGTGTGTGAGAGAACGGATATGAGAGTGTGAGAGAGTGGGAGTGAATGAGCCCACGAAATTCAAACAGAAATTCTGTGCTTTTTGCTTTTTTTTTCGTTCATCAGATGGAGTCAAATCTTCTAAGAAAAAAGTCAGAATTTCTGTATTAATTTCGTGGGCTCATTCACTCCCACTTTCTCACACTCTCATATACGTTCCAGCTTTGAATTTAATTTGCTCACTAGGCAAGCTCCCTCCATTATTTATATATTTATACACACAGATAGTTATATATATATATATATATATATATATATATATATTATATATATACATATATAGTATATATATATATATTATATATATATATTATTATATATATATATATATGTGTGTGTTCTTCTAGCAAGAAAATTAAACGAAAATCAGGCATTCACTGGAGACAAAACACTTCAAAGGTGAATTTAAAATATTTATGTGGAAAAGGAGAACTAAAATTACATGAACAAAATATAAAAGCAAAATCGAATAGTTAGCGCTTTATCCCAGATAAATGTCTTTTGAATAATTTAGTTTATAAGTTGAACTGCCAAATGACTTTTTGCTACTTCACGTCAAAATTGAATAAACTTATCAAAACACAAGCTGCTTGCAAGAAGCCAGAATGACTTTCAGCTTTACTTTTTAATCTTTTTTTGCCTAATAACATAACATAATCGGTTTATGCTTCAATTTATTAATTAGTATGATAATGACAACATCCCCTAAAGCTGTTTCTTTTGTGTATAATTCATATGAAATCACATTTCTACATTACAGCTTATTTGTTTAAACCTTTTTCGCTTTCTTCCCATAGATATTCTCTTACAATGTGTTCAGCAACATTTCGATTTTAAGATGATGCCGTGAAGCGTTGGTATCGTTGACTATTACAATGATGACATCATTATTTAAAAAAGAAAGGAAGTTTCATGGGGCAGGAGCTCCTCCACCGCATAACCATACCTGGGAACTCTCCGAGTTTTGTTCCTTGGGGACGGTATAAAATCCTCCAGTTCATGGGAGAGGGGTCCTGGCATGCCCCACTACCCACCCAGTTCCCCATATAAATGGGGGAGTGGGCCATAGATGTCAGCAGGAACACCCATCGTCATCAGTGGGACCGCCTACAACTACAGCGGGACCACCCACTAACTTAAGCGGGTAGTCTTGGACACATTCTTGGCACACTCTGGATAGCCGGTGCTTAAAGTTCATAGGTATGCACATGACCAAGGGCAGACTGCCATGTCAGGCTCTCCAGCATGCCACAGTTCCATGGGCTGGTTGGCAAAACCAAAGATCTTCCTTCTAATCATCCCAGTGCTCATCATAGTGGATGATGGCTGTGGAAGTTAGTGGAAGGGGAGGCAAAAAAGGATGGCAAAAAGGTTGACCCACAGTTGACCAATACAACAGTCCAACTTGAGGTGTTTACATGGGAAGCAATTTGATTGCACAGGCAGCCCACCTAGTCTGCCTGTTTTTCCTGCCTTATTCACTCCTTGGACTTGTCTTAGTGATTCTGGATAGCCATATGTCTATCCCATGCTTGTTTGTATCCCTTCACCACTATCAGTTTCTCCTGGGAGACTATTCTACTTATCTACCATCATTTTAGTGAAGTACAACTTCCTTTTATTACATGACGGGTAGAAGGACAGGGAGCATACTATGGGGAATTAGACAGAATACTAGGACAGATCATCTTGACACCTGACTTGAGCCCTTGAGTCATACACTGGTCTTCCCAGTTACTTAATGCATCTTCTTATACATATATATATTTACTTTTTATACACTAAAACTTTCCTTCTGCAACTAATTGTAGCGACATAGACAGCAAGGCAACATATATCAAGAGTTAAAAAATAATTACAAGCTGCCTAACAGAAATGTTGATGAAGGAACATCAGGAAACCAGTGGGTTTTAGTGTTTGGAAACTAGAAACTCAACATGAAAACTGCCACTCGCCAATATCTGAAACAAGGCAACAGAGGCAACGAGTTACAGAGCTCATTAACACTACCCAGCTGAGCCTCGTGCTGTGGTTGTTTCATTCCAATATTTGCTTTTCACAGGTAAAACTGATTTGATTCATTGGAGAACAAGATCTTAGGGCTTTCGAATAACCAACCAGTGATTAAGCCTGCATTTGAATTAGTAAATTTACTTTTAAGTATATTCTAACTTACAAAACGCAGAGAAAATACAGATAATCAGATAATAAATTGGTTACCTGAGCAATACATCTCATTTTAAAAAAACAAAATTAAGACAAAGTCATTCTTAAAAGGTTTTGGTAGGAATGACATAATAAAAACAATATAATATAAAAACAATCAGACATAGTAATACTAAAACACAAGATATAATGAACATAATAGTGACGATCTGAATTATTATGACAATGGGTCATATTGTCTGTAAATTACAGGTAAGTAAGCCAATTAAGAATACTTTTGTTCATATCCAGCTTCGAAGAACGATCTATACAGCGGTTTAGTAAGAGCCCTGCCATGGAATATGACCCTAAATCAGCAGGGTTGGATTATTTTAAAATGTTCTGCTTCACTTCTCTCTTCGGAGATTATGTAATTAACATTATCTTTGTTACAAAAACTACATAGAGGCGTATAACTTCTCGATCGTACTGGTGTACAATGTTGAAGTATCTCTTTTCCTATGAAAAAAATAAAATGTTTTGGAAAAAAAGAAAAAGAAAAGCTGTGTGATCCGTGCAGCTGTGATAAATAACTGGCCTTTCTGATTGGGGTACAGCTTAGAAAGAAAAAAAAACATACTGTAACTGTGAGTTGTCCTCATGATAATAACAATATATCAAACCAAATGTAGCACTAAAAATAATCTATCACTTATAATTAATAATAATAATCATAATTATTATTATTATTATTATTATTATATTATTATTATTATCTTTATAATAACTCTTATATCTTCCAAAGGCTTACAGGATTTTTTATCCAAAATGTCCTATTTTTGCAATGGCCCTTTTTTTTCATTGGAATCTTGTCGTCAGTCCAAAGCAGTAAATTGTAAAAGGGTTCCTGGTGTGTACCTGCATTGTAGAAAGCCTTTAGCACATGCACTTGAGTAAACAAAACTGTAGTAACCAAATCACTGATCACTCTCTGCTGCTTGATTATGGGATTACAAAGGAGCACATGCACCCCTCTAAATAAAAAGTCCTGTTTTCTTACATTTTTCAAATTATATTATAGGGGATTATTTTGCAGGTTACAGGCAAGGACATGTGAGTTCACATTGAATTTGCATTTCCTCACCTATAATACACAAAAAATTAAAGCAGCAGGCACTTGCAAGCCCTGGCAAACAACTGTCAGATTAGTGAATCTGTAAATTGTCTTTTGAGTGTTCGGATATGAGGGCATATCGAGTCAGTCGAGTTAACCCTTAACTCAAGTGACCACTCGATTTGTTAGTGAATAGATCCAAGAGATTGCTTTGGGAAGTTATTTATTTACCTTTGGTGATGCACCTGGCCTAATTTGCGGCAGCGCTACCTGGTGCACCCTCCACTGTCCTTACTCCTGGGCGTTAGGATATGATTGTCATTAAGGGGTTAAAAGAAAAAGTATTATATTAGAATATAACATATTTTTCAGATGTTACGTTAGGAAATGGTATAAGTTACTCTTTGAAAAACAAAGATGAAATAAAAAAAGCTGCAAAAGACAGAAATATCAACACGACAGCTAAACTGACGCTTGGCGTCTTTATTCTCTGGCTTTTCCAAGGATAAACAGGTTTATGGAGAGCAACATCAACTTATCTGATTAAAAGGAAATTTCATCAATAGAAGTGACCTTCTAACACCTGCCTACAAAGAAATGCTTATTTTGTTGTGGCGTATTAAGCTAGTTAGAGTGTTTTATTAAAATGTGCACTATAAAATGAAAATAACAGATTGTTTAGTGACCTTTATACTCCAGAAAGATAAATTGAAAGAGCAGTATTTAGTGAATAAGTAAGTGTGTGATAAATATCAACTTTGCCCGGTTTAACATTTCGAACAAAGCCACAAAAACTTCAGTTTATTATCAATCCTCTCTGAAATACTTACAAAGACACTAATATGTAACCGATAAGCCTGCGCAAGCACATTGCTTTTGACATCTTTAAAATGTTAAAGATTAAAATTCCACAATGGAATAAATTATCAGCCTACAAGATAGCAATAATAACAGGGCTTAGAACGCTAGAAACATTTTAATTTTCTTTTATCAAAATTAAACATTCTTTTTTTAATGTTAGGTTATTAGCTACGAAATGTACCCTTCCATGTAAGCTTCACCGCTAAACCCCTAAAATAATATAAAACGTGTAAGTAAATTTGCAGAAAAAAAAATGAATAATATAGTTTGAATGTAATACTAAATCTAATTAATTTCAGTCACTAGATGAATGTACAATGGTTTAAACATTTACTTGAAAAAAATCTGTATATTATTGTATTTTTGTATTACTTTATCTGTTTTATTCAATGTTGTAAATATAAATGTAGAAAAAAACCCCAAAGTTTATTTCCATATTTTTTCTTAATATGAAATCATAGCAGATGAGAAATATATTATTTAATTTCTATTTGGATAAAATATATTATTTTTGCCCCATTTGGAGATTATTTATGCGAATGATTTTTATTTATATTTATTTTATTAATTATTTTAGATTTTTTCGTATTTCCCTTAATTCCTTTTAATGTACATTTTTTTCATATAATCATAAGAAACATAATTCCCTTGCTAGATTTTTTGCACACACGTATAATATTGTAAGACGCCAATGTTTTTTTTTTACTTCTACCATCATGGACACGTTAACTCAATTCAGCTCTTACACTTAATCCGCCGTTAACTTCATGATGAGGGCAATTGGTCTGATATTTTAATAGTTTTTTCTTCCATTAACACAGCTGAGGTGGAACTGTACTCATTTTATTCTGATAATCAAAGCCTTTTAGTTACTGCTGAACTACAGTCGTAACGGGTTGAAAGACCAGTCAACCCATTCAGACCTTTGCCTTTTTTAAAGATCTTTTCACAAATTGCTTCTGCCGTGTATGGTATAAAAATGCTTTTCACGCTGACAGCTCGGCCAACCAAAACCTAATTGTTTAATTATGAAATCTGAAACCGTGTTCTTTCATTCCATGACCTAAAGCATCTCTGGTGAGTTTTCAATACCATGTTGTTTTGACCATTGTAATGAAAGCCATAGACGAGCCAGCGCGGTTTGAAATAAAGTTTATTATCTGTTTCTATGGGGAACATCAAGGTACAAACCCAGCGATGAATCTTTCACCTCTATTAAAGTTCATAAAGCTGATTCCATGTTAGTTAAAGACAGTGGGACGCAAAGAACAATAGTAGTAAATCGCATTGTATTCTTCATCTATAGAAACAGCCTAGAAGATGAATTCTATGTGCACGAGTTAACACACCGTATGCGATTAGTTCATGGTTGTAAATCCTTATTTTGGGATATTCTGTTTAGTTTACTTATTTGTTCTTACTATTGGTAGATTTTTTTCATTGGTCTTCTTCTCCTTCTATTCCAACAGTTCCACCGCCATTAGAAGCCATCTGTCCTCCTTCACCTTCGAAATATCCTGGCGACTATAATAATACTCACCCAAGCAGTTACTCGCTTTCATATACCTCAAGTGTCCTTGTTTGGAGGGATATTCTCCCTTCCATTCTCAAATCCCTCTATCCTTCCTTCTTCTCCTGAGGTCCATCTTGCCTAGGAACTTGGAACGTATGATGAACATCTATCCTAGTGTTCTACAGCCCTAATACGTATACATACAACAAAATTATATTAAATATTGAAAACGGTGTCAGTAAAATGCAATATTCTTCTTAGAAAGGTCTTGAAAAGCCATGAATAGGTCAATATAAAAGTCTTGCTAAAGCCCAGCTCAATAGTCACGCTTCTCTTTGGGCATTTAAATGTTGGAAAGCATGTCTTCTGTCTCAATACTCTCAAAAATAGAGTGTAAGCCCTCTTCCCCCTCTGTACTAGTATTTATAATTATGTGTCTTAGCATTTATTGTTAATTTTAATGTTATTGTAAGATTTGCATTCTGCCCTGGCATGTTTGATGGGGATTCATTTGTTGCTCATTTACATTCATTTAAAGATTTCACAAAACCGAGAAGATGTGTCTTGTTTGTTTGCTTAATTTAAATTAAATTGAAACCGGTAAACGCTAATAGCCAAGATATCACCCAAGACCTCAGCTGTTTTTTGATCTCTTAGTAAATAGGTCTGTCAATCACATTTATACTTCATGAACTCACATGTCAAGAACGTGACGCTATCATTTTGGTTACATTGACACAGAGTGGTTATTTTACAATAATCAGTAACATAGAAACATAGAAAGTGACAGCAGAGTAGAACCATTTGGCCCGTCCAGTCTGCCCAACGTCGGAATACTTTCCTTAGTCCCTTATCCTATATCAGTAACACCAATTAGCTAGCTGCTGTTCTCAGGTTTGCTCAGACACGCTTGTATCTCTCAGTGATGCTATAAAACAGTGACGTCAAATGGCCATATGGCCTATGAGTTTATGACCATAAACGCTGTGAGTTGCGTAGATGAGCGATATGAGATATGAGCCATTTTAGGGTCTTTCTCTGAGTTGCGTGGAGCCATCGTCATCGGAGCCAAATCCTCACAATTCTTCCACCAAAATTGATAAGAAATGTTCTTTAAGCATCTAGCCCTCATCATAAGGAGAATGGAAGACAAAGCACAATTGTCTTGTCAAAGTTGGAATTGTGTCTGTAGATCCTGAAACATGTCTCCAAGTTTTTCAAGTAAGTGTATGTATGGATTCTGAAACAAGCATTCGCTTACATGCGTTGTCTACATGGCCGAGTGGCTTTGATTAATATTTTGAATGCCCTTGTAGATGTGACACAGCATTCCACAGCCAAGATGGTATAACTAGCCATATATCAGACTTTAATCTAGTGCAATAACAGATGTCTTAGGACAAGAAAACCTCCCCCTGTAAAGCCGCTTGGTTTTAGCAGCTGCTAGATTTATTGTTAGGAAGATTCAACATCTGGCTCTGTAACGTCATTAAAGGATACGAGGAACTTTCTTCCTACCTCTAATTAATTAACAGATGTAGTATCTGACCAGTTTAATTTGTAAAAAAAATGGATGTGTAAACAAGCATGAAAACACTTGTATTTATCTTGCGGAAAAAAAAATTCTAATAGGATTCTATTTTTTTTCCTATTTCTGGATGGGAAAATCATTTAGTGGTATGAATTATCTTCACAATAAAGCGTTATTCAAGTGGGTATTTTGAAGGTGGCAGGGAATCATAGGTAGGCACTGTTAGGACTTACCTAGCTTCTCGACCACGCTGCCCCCGTCGAGGAATGCGCGGTCACGTCTATGTGCGTACTGGAGTGATGGACCTTTGTGACCTTTTAGTTTTTAATTTTGTCCATGCTCTTTCGGTGGATCCTTTATTTGGTTCAATAAATGGTGTTTCTGATCTTGTTTAAAATCGAAAAGTGACTTCAACGAAACATGGAGACTACAAAGTGTGGTTACATGTCTGAAATGCACCATCCATTGAAAAACAAAAAAGCTGAAAAACAATCCTATTTTTCTATGATGGCTTCACGTAAACTTCTCAAAATATTATAGCTAAATGAAAAATAATTTAAAAACCAGTTCATAAAATGTTCCTATCCCCATCTCATTGTATTACTTAATTCTGTTTGGTTTCAGCTACGTTCCTGACATATTTCATATCATTATTCAATGTTCACAAAACAAGAGTTATATAAAATATATCATTAAAGGATATTTTGTTCATTAGTTCCGGATTATTTTAAAAGCACAATTATTTTATGGAACGTCCATTTTTTTTCAAAAATAATGGCGCAATCTGAACGAAACAAGAAGGCTTTGTCTATGGAGTGTCCGTATTGGTAATTAAAATTGCCTGAAAACTTAGATAATTAGAACCACGGCACTGTGAGAGTCAACCGGAATATCCATGTGAAAGCGAGAACTCTAACAACTAAAGATGGAGTGGGGAAGAGATTCAGAAACAAGCTAGAACCGCCAAATTAGAATCACTTATTGAACAATGACACGTTTCACCCCTTCATCAGGCAGGGGACTGAAAAACACTTTACCCTTCTGCGTATTACTGGGGTTTTTTATTATTATTACAATACGAAAAACCTAAAAAAGAACAAAGCTATTTTCTACAAAATGTTCTGCTCCGAAAGAAATGAAACATAACAATAATGAAGTGATCAATGCAATTTTCCCAAACATACCCAGTTTACAAGCTCATAAAACCAAGGTTATGACAAATATGACGGCGGGACTTTGTATTGTAACTCATTCCGGTTTGACAGTAAGTAGAGTGATTTCTTTTTCTTTAGCTACAATCTCACCAAATATTTCTCATCAATTACAATACATAACAGGAACAAAGATTAATGTGCCGTTCGCATTGCATTCCAGTAAAATCCACGAATAAACTATTACTTGAAAATAATTTGAAATGCTTCACCCGAGGCTGCCGCGGCTTCTTTTTATCTGTGGGTTTAATTAATTCTCTTTTCTGATAATAAATAACTGTTTCATTTTGTACCGCGTGGGATTTTTGCAAGCGCCTTTTTTCTGGAGCGTGCTTACTCGGTTTGCTTGCTTGCTTGCTGTCTCCGTCGGCAGTGAGTGTAGCCAAGCAGGGGCAACAAAAGATGATTGTCCCTTACCTGTTACTCTCCCGTCAACCAGCAGCTTTAGAAATAACGGGTAAGCAAGAGATAGCACGTGGAAGAAAACATTGCGGTTCTTTTATGTAGGCCTTAATTGTTGCAACATAACGTAATGCGATTTCTAAGCACGTATGTGGTTTTGCATGCCTATAACGAAGCAAATGTTTGAACGAGAAAAGTATTGGGCGTTGACGGGGAGAGCCAATCATTTCCGCCCCTCCCAATGAGAAGGCCAATGGGAAGCTTGGATATGCACTTGGAATCTAATGGAACCCCATGGCTTTGCTGTCCTTGACCTGGGGAAGAACAGACCCAGAACCGATGGGAAGTGGTGGTGGACAAAAGGTCATAGCCCACCAATCCCACCAAAAAGTCTTCATCTTCAAGTGCGTAGCCCTGGGACTCACTGTGGCATTTTTCTGTGTCCCAAAAAAAAGCATTGACAAAATAAAAACATGACAAAATGAATCAAAAGGCTAAAATGCAACCCCGGAGATACTTTTCAAAGCTTTTCTATCTGAAATAAGATTTACAGCTTGCATTTGTACAAGGATAAGCTGTTCTAAATGTACAATAACCCAACACAGACCGTTACAATTCTGCGTGAATGGCGATAAATATAATATTCCCACCCAATAGCAAGTAAAACATGTTATAACTCATCACCGAAGACCGCTGTGGTGGAAAATTCATTTTCATTCCTCTCCCCTCGTTTTACTTTCTCTTGTCAAACTGTTGCGAGAATATTCGAAATTCATTACTCCGATACAAGAGGACATCCATTAAAAGCGCTATTCACAGCATAATAGCCCTTCTCTGAGTTAGTTTTATATGTGTTCCCTTAATGTTTTGATGAACAGTTGCATATTCAAGCCAATTCACTGCTTTTTTTATTACTTCGAGCCTCTAAAGGGCACTGTGTATGGTCATCATTCAGTTTGTAAAATTACTTGGGTATTTTTTCTTTTATAATTCGTTTTTTTTTTTTCTTTATTTATTTTTTTTTTTGGTGCAATCTATAATCCGTGGCCAAATAGAGCTGTTCTATTCTATGTCGCAAGATATGAACGGCAAATAAGATTTTCAAATAATTTGAAAAGATAATCCTCTAGTTAATTAGGCCATGCTTATAGATAGCAAGATTATCAGAGAGCGGCATTAGCTTGCATATAATTCACTTCTTTGTAATGTTTGTAATGGTGGAGGATTTAATTATTAATCATGTTAGATTAGCGCTGCGATTATAGACGTCCAATGTTACTCCAGATGTTCTGTTCAACAAAGTAGGCATATGCTACTGGACACAAACTACTTTGCTTACGACCAGTTGTCCCGGGTAGGGTTGTGTGTCTTTGTCATGGATCTTCCCTTCTCTATTTTAACCCCCCTTTGGACAATGGGCAGTCTTTTAACCCATTGAAGACAATGCATTTTGAGCCCGTACATGTACGTGCTTTGTCATTAAGGGGTTAAATAAATATACTATGTATCTTCTGTTCTCCAGCCAAAAGATTCCAAAAAGTTATGATGTTAGTTTATGACTACCACAATTTTGTCTCTTTGCCAGGATACCTTAGGGCTTGTTATGTGGGAAAAGGGTCTAGCCCCACAACAAGTCCGGACCGGCCACCTGCCATAGCAGGCTAATGCCCATTGGGTGCCGCTGACTGACAGCTCTGCATTCTCACTTGATCTGCTCATCCAGTAGAAGATCTGGTGCTGCAGCCTGTGGCTTCCGGCCGGATAAGCCGAGGACATGTTTCGCCAGTAAAAAAAAAAAAAAAGTAATGTGCTACCCCACATATCCAGCAGGTGGCAGCACTTATGTAAAGTGGCAGGCCGCTGGCCTTAAAGTGCCAGGGATGCTTAGTGACCCCAAGTTCAGCGCTGTCCACAATATAAAGGGGGTCATATCATACTCCATACACATTACATGTATGTCTATACAACGCAGCCTGGGATTTTTGTAATAGAACTTCATCTCTGTCCCCTTTTTTCATGCTACCTGCAGTCTAAAGCTGGGTGAGAAATTCCGCCCATGTCAGAAAATGGTGGAAAGTGAGACTTTCTGCCCAGGGGAGACTCTTAGGGAAAGAAAATCACGTTGAGTCATTTGTGTTTTGGGACATTTTCATTCTGCAAGGGCAGAATCAGAAGGTTCTGATAACCTGAACACCTTCATAATAGCTAGAACTTACTTAAGCCCTCGGCCACAACCGTCCCACCAAAACTACGGACTACGTATATATTGAGTGCTGAGTCTTTAAATTCCCTCACTGTATTAGCCTCCGCCACTTCTGCTGGAAAGCTGCCCAACCTATCTACCACCCTATCAGTAAAGTCAAACTTCCTCCGATCTCCGATCCTCTAGTTTTTTACAAAATTTTCCTCCTGCACTTCAACTCTTTTATGTATTTAAACGTTTCTATCACACCCCCTCTCTCCATTCTCCATGCTGTATATTATTAGCTTTGTTGAACTGTTACATTTGGGTTTTGTAGCTCAAACTCACAAACAGCTTTCCCGTAATGAACGGGTTAAAAACTTTTTTTTCCTTACTCTGTAACATATTAGCTCAATGACTTTATAAAGGTATGCAGCAAGATCAATCCGAACATTTATTTTCAATGCAATGGATAAATTACCAATAAGCCCTAACATGTCCCCATTTTAACACCCTAAATTCTCCCGCAAATTGTGCCGAATAGCTTTTTCTTGGCAATCTAGACAGTAGACATTAGCAAATATCACATTTACTGCAATGCAGCGATCTCGCTTGACACGGAAATCTCCCATTTTACAAGCTGTTTTACATCTGCTGCTAAACTCCGCTACCTATAATGAAAATGAATTTGATTAAAAGGAATAATTGACTTGCGGTGCATGCTGATTTTGGAGATGAAAGCTGAAGAAAAGTGCTATTTTCGAGACTACTGGCTTTTAAATTATATTCTTTATAGCCTTGATTTGTAATCAATATGTTTTGAATTTCAAATGATATCAGGTCTTTTTTCTTTTTTTTTTGAGGATAAAGAAAAAAAAAAAGCTACCGTCGTACGATGTAATTCCTTTTTGGCATTTAACGTCTCAAAAGTGGAGTTATATTTTTAAAATGACATATCGAAAGACGATTAGAAATGGGATCGTTATAAAAAGTGACAACGTTACTTTTGCACTTTAGCTGGGTTTCAATTACTCAAAAAAACACAAAAACTTGCAAAATACACCTTATGTCCACCTGTGTCATTATTATTATTATTGATTTTAATATTATTATTTATTTTATTATTATTATTATTTTAATATTATTTATTGTTTTATATAGCGCCATCACACTCTGTAGCGCCGTACAATGGGTAGACAGGACATAACAACTAGTAAATAACAGAACATAAATTTCCCAGGGTCTTAAAATTGATATCTATTCCTTGCCTTTTTTTATAATTACATTTTATTAGCTTTTTTGTGACAATGTACTATAGCATCATAACAGATATAGTTATACACCCATATTCCTCAATAAAGGTACAAAACGATTGAATAAATGTCTCAGCTTGAACAAAAATCCCTTATTTTTCATTTTTCTAAAAAAAAACATGGTATCAATAGTCTCAGTTTAGATGAGCAGCTCGGGCTTGATGATAAATATCTCAAAATGTTATGATATATTTAACTATATGAGTGGAGGGGGGTTGGTAACACAAAGGGTTTTTTTTTTCTCCCCCCCTAATGCAAAGTATGAGTTATGTATTTAAGGCTTAGATGCAATGTAGGGAAGTTGAGGTAGATAAGTGGAACAGCCTCCCAGTAGAAGTGGTAGAGGGTAATACAGGGTATTAACCATGCATGGGATCGGCATATGGCTCCTGAATCTAAGTCGAGACTAATGACTGATTAAGGTTTTAGTCTATACAGCAGGAAAAAAGAGCAGACTAGATGGGGGCCGAATGGGGCCGATCTATGATAACAACGGCTGCTTTCTTCATAGATAACCCAGGAGATTCCACCCTCCCCAATGCCTTTATTATAATTTAATTAAACATAACAACTAATTGATATGAAGAAAATCCATATTCCTATCCCGGCACTTTGAGCTAAAATATATGTTTATGGAACCAAAACAGAAAGGAATGTTTTACAAGCGTTCTAACCGGGAGGAAAGTAACTTCCAGCAAGAGACGGAAACAATGTTTATTACACCCCATATCTTTTAACGCACGACTTTACCTCCTCTTACAAGATTAACATCCGCGTTTGACTTTGGTCTGCACTTATTAAATCGTGTCTGAAATATACTTTGTTAATTCAATTTCCTCCGAGAAATACTGAGCAACTATTGTATGGAATAAAGCCTTTTTCTCCTTAATACAGAAGAGCGTGTGAAGGACACATTTTGCCATCTCATAAGACAGCTAGTCAGTCTCAGATAACCATCTGCTTTCAAGTTTAATTCTTAAACATCTTTTCAAATATCTCAGATATATTTATTTTATTGTCACATCTACAGACCTTCAACAGAAAAAAAAGAATGGAGCTAATAATCACCCAGGCTTTTTAAAAATATTTAAATAAAATGTAATATTATTGAATATGTTTTGCATAATTAGCAGCGTGAATCAATTTGTTTTTTGGGGGGGGCGTGATTATTGTTGACCTTATTTGCATGGGCCTACCCAGAATCCCTTGTGGTTGTGGCAGCGCGGTGAGATTTCTGAGGGAAAAACAAGCCTTCTGGCTTGTCTGGTGTCTGTAGATGAGTGTTTAATAATGCTTCTACTACCCCCTTAATTTTAAGTGGAAGGGTTTCCATCACCTTTACTCGCCATAACTTATGTAATGGTATTTCTCGTGCTACCCCAAGCCTCAAGTATTACACCAGTATCTCAACCTTTTGTTGATGAGTACTTTTAAGGATGAAACTAGACTTTTGTCTCAGAAGTCCACACAGTTCAAGGGGTATCCCTGGGCCCCTGCCTTCTCACAGAAGGTCAAGGGAGGGACCCCTGAGCCCTGGCCTTCTCATGGAAGGTCAAGGGAGGGACCCCTGAGCCCTGGCCTTCTCATGGAAGGTCAAGGGAGGGAGCCCTGGCCTTCTCATAGAAGGCAAAGGGGCCTCTGGCCTGGTGGGATCTGGGTTGTCCCCCACAGAAACTCAAGAGAACCCACTCAAGAGAAGCCCTGGTTTTCAGGTGGGATCTGGGTGGTTTCCCACCAAAGAAAGAGAAAAAAAGCTGCTTGTGAGTGTGTTGTCAAAGGCTGTCTTGAACATCAGGTGATTACTTTCAAGAGGTCCACATATAAAGTGGATATATGGGCAAAGGGTGATTATTGTTGACCTTATTTGCATGTGCCTACCCAGAATCCCTTGTGGTTGTGGCAGCAACATGATATTTCTGAGGGGAAAACAAGCCTTCTGGCTTGTCTGGAGTCTGTATCTGGAGTCAACATTTTACTTGTGACCGTGACCCTTTTGAGCCTTTATTTCTTGGATTTGTTACCTGGTTATCACCTGCAGATGAGATCCACATCTTATCATTACCTTGGATGCCTAAGCAAAGAGGCATGCCACTTTTATGAAAAGAAAAAAAATAAAGAAAGAAATTACAAACAGTTTAAATTTTCTGGCTATTTGATCATTTTTCTTTCGTTAAAAAAAAAAAGTTAATCTGAATATTACTGCAATTGCCATTACTTGAGGCGTTGATTGTGTTCTGAATGATTTCAACCCTCATTTATATATATATATATACATATTCTTTAAAATTTTGGTGTAAATAAAGCGATGTCTCAATCATGACCAACAAGGTGGATAACGTTTCATTTTTAACATAAACTTCACTATTTTTCACCGTGAATGACATTCCACCAAGAAATATTCATGAGTTTATGTCTTGTGGGAAGAAACACAGAAGCAGTCACCAAATTTGCATTTTTTCATTAAGTTGCACAGATCCGTAGTTTCAAAAAAAATAAAAAAATAAAAAAAATCAATGTTCTTTAAATAATGTTCCTCGTCTTCTACCACCTGTTAGAAGAAATTTTAAATTGCATATATATGAGAAACATACAGATTCATCTTGAAACCTGCATATATTGTACACAGATTAATTGATCATTTCAAAGTAATGGTTCGACTCTTCAATTCCTCTACGGACATGAGCTGCACAGATCGAAGTGCAATGTACATTCAGGGACTCTAAATTGAACTTTTTAATCTGGCCCCTTGGAATGGAGCAGTAACATGCAAACAAATGCGACATTTTTATATCAAGAAGGCCCTTTGAATGTTACCTAAACACATAGTAACAAATGCTGTATTAACTATAATAACATTCTGCTATAAATGAATTAATACACTGTATTAATAAATATCAATACTGATACATTGGAGTTCATAGCTGTTGGAATTCAAATCTGAAATTCTAATTCAGTTTAAACTAATGCTTAAAACCAAGTTTTAGTTCATTAGAAATAACTATTATACTTAATGTCTATACTTGGGAAAACTTACGTTTTTACCCGGGGTCTCCGGGTAAAGTCCTGCTTCCCTGGGTCTCCAGGGCAGTTTCTTCGTTCTCTGGGCAGGGGAGCGCGGTTTGGCCTTTCCCATTTCTCGCCCATCTCTTGCCCACTACTTACCTATTAATGGCTGTGCGTGGCTAGCTGTACCCCATGGGTGGCTAGCCGCAGACCGAGCCTAGGGCAATGTGAAAGATAAATACATTA
>VKOC01003050.1:0-39059 GCA_009364415.1 Spea multiplicata
TCTCTCTCTCTCTCTCTTCTCGGCTTTAAAAAAAAAAATCAGCGCTCTTGTAGCCATTAATTTGGGGCCAGGTAGGAGGTTTTGAGTCCAAAAGAGGGATTGTTACTCCTAAACATGGGATACGTCTCTCCGCTCACATTTAATGCAAACATGAAAAGGTTAAAACAAATGGTGTGTAAATATATATATTATATATATATATTTTTTTTTTTAATTTTCTTTTTTTTTCCTTTAATGTACATTATCTGGTAAATAACAAAAAAATGACTTACTGGATATCAACAAAAGATTAAACAGCATGTTTTCATGTATTGATTTTTTTGGGGTATCAATGACATCTTAAAAAAGCATTTATTGGGGGCATGTACTAAACTGCCATGGTATAAAACGTAATCACAAAAACAGTGCCATCTAACCCAAGGCTATTTTATACTTTCAGATTTCCACTGAGAGGGTTCAAATATTATTGGGAACTTTTGCTTTTATTTTTTAAATAGATTTTGACATATAAAAAAACCCCTGCTTTATTATCTATTTATATATTTTAAATGTATACTCCGGGTTTATTAGAGAGAATTATAACATGATTTGAGATCCCGCTTGTAAGTAAAGTCTGTGCCCCCCGACTCGGATCTGTCTGCTGATCACACAGTGATCAGGACTCTGCAGCCCCGCTTTCTTTATCACAGTACAGACACTGTGGTTGATCGCGGTGGATCCTTCTTTAGGGTCAGCACTAAGACTGCAAGAAGAGAATACCCAATCACTGTCAGGACTAGGACACTCGTAGTAAAGCTATTATACAATCTGTCAGCACACACTCCAAGAGACGCTAACTCATAGTGACCAAGAAGAGATCAGACTGTCACCCGACAGGCATCAGGGAATGTTCAGAGTCGTCTGGTCTGCGGCACCAAGGGCAATCAACTACGTTAGCTTAAGTTTGTTGGCACCGAATTCACATACATACATAACCCCTGGCACGGAAGGCTGAAATACTGTATATTCTAATTAAAATGTCCCATTTATGAATCATTCGCCGAAGACAACTGCCTGGCCTGTTATTCGTTTTTCTGACAGTAAAAAAGATAATTTAGCGATGGACATCAGGAGACGATTAACATCTAAATCCAAAGTGTTCTTTAATTTCTTCAACATTTACTGATGTTTAATTGTAGACAATTTATCTTTACTAGAGAAAATCGTTCCATGGAGGAGTTAGATAAAATATCATTAAATTATCATTTTTTTTTCACGTATTTCAAATGAATTTATAAGACATAATGAGCCGTTCAACGCATAAAATATGTTTTAATATATATTGGTCTTTAATATATTGCTGCTATATATACTGCCTATGTAGAAAAACTACATGGAAAATATTTCATCTAATAGTCATTGCCAGTAGAGTTCCTGAAGATGTTTGAAGATTGCAGCTAACAAATCAAGAAACTACCTGAATTCATATATAAGAGCCGAGTCTCTCTAAATCCAAAAGAAAAGGGCTCCTTATAGTAAGAGCAGTAAAGATTTAGAATCTACCACCCTACCGAATAGAGTATATATATATATTAAAGAAAGGGCTTGATTACTTTTTAGAAGAAATGAATAATAATATTATTAATAATATATTAGGATTATAATAATAATCTACGATTGTTTTATTTACACTTGTATTTAATGTTTTAATAATCCGACGTGAGCTCCTCTTTAAAGTGGTGCCCAACAACAATTAGCTGGCACCCTCCAGGCTTTCTTAAACGAGTACCCATTAGAGAAAAGGTAAAAAGGACCTCATGACGTGACATTGTGTAGTATAATCAAGTTATTTGACAATTGTGGTGAAGTAAAGAATGAAGTTAATTTGACAATCTTAGCAAAAGACAAAATTGTTTAACTGAGTAAAAACAAATTAAGTAGAATAAAAAAAATGATGTTATTTTACAAAATAAACAATAGATGAAAAAGTGTAAATATATGGTCTTTTCAGCAATTATCTGGTGTATGCGAGAGAGAGAGTAGAGAAGAAAAGAGATAGGAGATTCTAGTCAGAATAAGAGTCATAGAAAGGTACGTTATGTTATGTTTTATGCAAGCATGAAACTTACAATAAAGCTTCTAACGGTTACTAAAATTTCAGAGCACAAGAGTAAACAAAATTGCCAATTTATTATTAAAAATTGGATCTTGAAGCCTCTTTTCAACTTAAACAAAATCTAAACAAACAGCACTTAAATATTGGGATCCCTTTCTATTGGTTTTCACCCAGTTGATGTGGATCTGTTTTCAAACCTAAATTATTAGCTATGCCTTTAAGTAGATAATTCCCATTACTTTCCCATAAACGGCTACTAGAGCATGCATATGTCAAAATTACTCATGTCATTATTGACATGTAAATATACCATCCATGTCAATCAATGAATTGAATTCATTCTTTGCATCTGTAACACTTTCCCGGCTGGATGATCTGCACCTTCCAGCCATCTCCATACTGCTGTGACTCGTATTGGGGCAACAAGTGCCCATGGTGCCCCACCTGGCAGAATCCCTCAATAAGTATTTGTCGCTTTCCTTACCCCTCACCTATTATCCATGCAGAAGACGTGTCCAGCTCAACACATCTCTATGCAAGTCATATATGTACCATCAGCCAGCTCTAGCAATGGCACTGTTCAGACCTCCATGCGCAGAAAATGCCCTCCCACTGATTACAATGGGGGCAACTTTCTTGCGCTGATTCCCTACTTGACTTAAGCTGCAACTTCTACCTCAACCAAGGGCTTTATTTTTATAATGGAGGAATGCATATTAAACAGATTGCATGAGCTGTTCAAACACACAGTTTGCGGTTGTGTTACATTTAAATAAGAAATCTACTTACAAGACATCAATACAAAGAACCACTAAAGCTTTTCTATTATTTCTTTTTCTATTTCCCTTTTCACTACGAACATTTTTCACAACTGGCTACATTTCTTAAGACGCAAAAGCGCTATTTTATTATATCCTTACAGTGTTTTATAGCTTTGTTTAAGCAGCAGAAATATTTTTGTAAGATATATGAGCGCAGGCTACACCTAATAGCTTTAATAATTCAGTAACAATTCTTCGCGACGGATTTAAATATTACGGTGCGTGGTTAAAAGAAAAAATGATTCTATGGACGGCCAAAACTAATTTAAAATTCCAAATGCTAAATTAACATCCACAGAGTAAGTCAAAGGCCACAACAATTTGCTGGTAAGTGATCCATGACCAGAAATCGGGAATTGATTGGACAGCTTGTGGCAAATAAAAGCAGATCTGTCCCTTTTCACAAACATCTCATTACGTAGTTCCAAACACTAAATTAACTCATGGTTTTAAAATACAAAATAACAATATGTGTATTAGAGACCCACTTTGCATGTATACCTTGGGAATCTATAACTAATCTATAACTAAGATATTTCTAAGTGTTAAGATTCGCTCTCTCCGTGGATCCAGCTATTTGGTTCTGATTGCCAGTGCCCCTGTGAGGGTAGAAGAGGAACAGGGATGGGCTGGTCAAAATGTTTTTGACTGGCAGTGAGAGGCTGGGTCGCTGCGGGGCCACATAACGTGCACTGTGTGAGCGGGCAAAAAAACATCCGTAGCTGCTGGTGAGACAAGGTAAGGGAGTGAATTAGTATGCATGTGTGTATGTTACAGTCAGAGTATATGTGTGTGAATATGCATGTCTATGTGTAAGTATGTGTTAGCATGAATGTGTATGCTTTTGTGTGTGAGAATGAATGTGTATATATGTGTATGAGCATGAATGTGTATGAATCATAGACTGTGCATGAGTAAGTGTGTTTTAGCATGAATGGGTATGTGTAGGTGTGTGTTAGTGTGGGTGTGTATGTTTGAGACTGTGTGTATAAATATGTTGCTGTTTGGCCTGCACCCCAGGCCAGAAGGTGCCAGCCCTCCACTGAACACCAGGACCTAACACAACTGCATTCATTATAATAAATAATTATGTAAAAATGTGGATGAATGACAGTTCCGATTTAGTAATGGATTTGTTTCATTGGTGCAAATGGCCATTATACTCATTAATCATTATTGACATTTATTTATCTGTTTTTCTGTTATTTGTTGTTATTAATAAAAACAAAAATAACTATTTATAGTCCTCTCTAAATAGGCCTTAAACTACTTAACAGAACAAAATATTAAAGTAATAATGTAAATTACAGGATAAAGCATGGAGGGCTGAAAAGAAGAATTAAGTGCTTAACGTATGGCTGCACGATAATCAGATTTATAAACAGATAAGTCATAAGCTTGGTTTAGCATTTTTATAATGCAGAGACCTCTCAAAAACGAACAGGAAAATATCGCAGAATAGTAGCGGCTTAGAGAGCCCGACCCTCAAGTTACAAATCGTGTGCGGTTGTCCTTATATCACTTATGGGATAAAGTGAGGCTAGATATTTATTATATTTTATATGATTTTTAAATATTGATGTGAATATGAAAATGAAATCTACAGAAAATAATCCATTGTTTATATATATATATATATATATATATATATAATATATATATATATATATAAAGAAAAGGGGCCCTGGCATTCCAAAGCCAGCCCTGCATATCCACCATGGGACATTTGCCTTGTTTGCCAGATGGCCACTGGTCTGGATACAGATTGGCACATCACACAGTCATGCACACACACACAATGATACATATATATAACTATTGGGTTGAAGAATGATGATAAAGAATCATTTTTCACACTCTTTAAAATGTATGTGGTTAGTCCAGACTGATGACTTAAGGACTCCAAAGATCTATCATCCTCAGTCTGCTGTGCCAGTAGAGATCCTCCAATGATTACATGATATACAGACTCCTTTAATATAAAAAGACACGTCTGTAGGAGTCTGACTCACTGACCAACATGGAGCCCAACAGGCGTCACATCTACATTTGTATAAAGACTGCATTGTCAGACGTGAATATGAGAAACGTTTAGAACATTACGCTACGTAAACACCATTAGCATCCCGGACATGTTTTGAGTCCATGGCACAGGGTTGTTGCAATATTCATTGCTGTGAGATTTTACATGACTTAGGAGTTATATTCCTAAAAAAGACAAATTCGGGGTCCAAGAAGCGCCATTATCTACTACTCTATCCCTTAAGGACAATGGGCGGTCCCTAAATCCATTGAAAACAATGCATTTTGAGCCCGTACACCTACGGGCTTTGTCATTAAGGGGTTAAAGGGTGGTAAACTGGTTGATTGCGGGTTTGCTTTATATTTAAGCCATCCTTTGCCATTGCGTCTCACTGTGTTCTAGTTAACTAAGTTATTCAGCTGTGTTTTGTATTTTACAACTGTATTAAAACACATTACATAAGCTTATACATAATGATGTAATATGTGTCAGTGGAAAGTGGTGTCTTGTTTCATTGCATCACACGTTACTGAGCTGTCTGTTACTGACAATAATATAACAGATAATATATTTATACCTGCTAAACACTGACTAATCAGCGCGGAACTGCTACATTCTTACCAGCGAGCTGTAAGAACGAATAACATAATTTGAGCGTATTCCAAGACACAAGAAACACACTGAAATAGTCAGAATATTCACTTACTACTGTTAACTCCATCGTAAAAAAAAAAAGATACTGACGTCGCTGCCCTTCTGCGTATTTAGAATATATATAGAATATATTACGTAAATGTATCAGTATGACAAAGAGACACATCCATATGTATTACTTAGAACAAAGGACATTCATCAAAGCTCTTTGGTTTTTGTGATCAATGTTTGATTGGTTCAATGATTCATTATAGGTGCTTCTAAACCCCCCCCAACACCCCAAAAAAAGGAATCCTGAAATAAGATGGATTTTGTATCTCGTGTTCATAGAAAGGGGCAATGCCACCGAGCACCCACAGTGTACCTGACATGTTCAGTAGTCACCAAAAAAACCTCATACACAACCATCATTCAAAGATTGGTAGGGGTGGGGGTTGTTTGGGAGAAATCATGCCATGGGACTGGATATCCAGAGATGGTGTGTAAGAACAAAATGAGGGCGAATGTGGTGACGTCCTCTCCCCCGATTGGAGCATCAGGGAGATGATATCATCACAAGCGCCGCCATATTGTCCTCAGTTAACCTGAGGGCAAAATAATAAATTGCGGTGATGTCCTCTGCCCCGATTGCAGTGCCGCTATTTTGAAAAAGAAGAAGAAGATGTAGAGGAAGAAATGCGGAAGCGGTCGGCAGAAGCACAGGTTGTCGGCAGGGAAAGTAGGGAAACGAGTGCAAGGCACAGAGTGAACGAGAAGAGTTTGAGAGAGTAAGTGTGGGAATTTTCGGCCAAAAACAAACTGAAAAATGTGCACGTCTAATATATATATTCTGGTATCTTTTAGTCTGCACATTTACCTACACGATGGATTAAATAACCCCCCCCTTTAATTGCAGAAATAGTCAAACCTCTGAATACACTGTATAAATATAATAGGGTCTGACATATGTACCACAAAATCGTGGTACATATGTCAGACAAAGTGTAAGCATTGTGTTATCGCATGTGTTTATATATTTTTCAACCTTACGGTTTTATGCTTAAATCAAAAAACCCAATTAACATATCAGACTGGGAACAGATGTGAATCTGCGTAAAGCATACGGCGAGCTGCTGGTGGCTTTTTATTCCCGCGCTAACTTGTTTTGCAAGCCGAAAAAAGAAATCACATGGGTTCCAAAAAGAGTTCTGTGTTCTCTCCCACTGTAAACTGATTGGGGTTATATTTACTTCGTCCCCCACTGATCACAAACAAAAGAAACATTTGCCATTGTAAACCATTGTTTATGACTTTCAGGTTATTCAGAGAAAAACATTAACTCAGTTTGTGGATATGCCGGTGACTGTGGAAAGGAAAACAGAATGGGCAGCATATCTATTTCTTTAAAGTTTTGTCATTCTTTTGAGGCAATAAGCCCGGGCCGGCTGTGGGTCATGGTTTCAAGTATCTATTAGCAATAGGATATTTTGCACAAACTGATTCCTTATTAGTGAAATCCTTAACTTCTCTTCCACCTGAAGACCTCACTCCCCAAAAAACCCACTTGACGCATTCATACAATCCGATCCTTCCGTGACAGGGAGCGAGGAGCTCCGTCTGCCATCGCTGATCATAGTTGGGCCGGGAACCAGTGGTGGGGCTGTTAGTAAAAGTACAAATAGAGAAAGACCATGGAATAGACACTAGTTCACAAGAATAATTATATTGGGGAGTGAAAATAGTGATTATTAAGGCCCACAAATTACAATTAAACATGATATTGCTTTTAAACATCTACTGAGAATGAGCCTTTGAATACTTAAAGGTGGAAGTAAAGAGATAAGAACACTGACACCTCACACACACACTCATTCTAGCACTCACAGTCTATCACGGTACACTAACACACATACACTCTTTCTAGCACCGACACTCCCTTCCAGGGCCAGCCTTAGGGGTGTGCGACCTGTGCGGCCGCACAGGGCGCCATGGCAACAGGGGCGCCTGCCTGGGACTTAAATGAAAGCATCGCTAGTTTTTTTGTAACTGTATTTAACATCCTCCATGTTAAATAAAGTTTTTTTTAACTTTATTTAACATGGAGGATATTAAATAAAGTTAAACCAAAAAAAAAACGGTGTTTTCATTTAAGTCCCGGGCAGGGGCGCCGAACGGTTGCTCGTGAAGTTTTCAGCAACCGCTCGGCGCACCTCACTCTCCGTGACTCCATCACACTGCTGGTGTTTCGTGCTGAGCACTGGAATTATTCTGGCGCTCAGCTGTGAAGTGCGCACCACGGCAGAGCGGGAAGATGGACGCCTCCCGCTCCCGCTGATAAGGGGCAGGGGGGTTGATAGTGATAAGGGGCGGGAGGGAGGCAGTGATAAGGGAGGGAGGCAGTGAGAAGGGGTGGGGGGAGGCAGTGGGAAGGGGCAGAGGGGGAGCAGTGAGAAGGGGCAGAGGGGGGAGGCAGTGAGAAGGGGCAGAGGGGGGAGATTTTTTTCCATTCTTTTTTTTGGGATGGGGGGGCGCCAGAGGAGTAGTCTGCACAGGGAGCCAGAACACTTAAGGCCGGCTCTGCTCCCTTCACACACATTATACAGCTAGTGCTTGAATAACTTTGTTTCTCCCCACCTTTTACCCTTTTCTTGTGCTCTTAACCCCTTAATGACAAAGCTCGTACATGCACGGGCTCACAATACATTGTTTTTAATGGGTTTAAGGACAACCCGTTGTCCTTATGGGGTTAATATGTGCGCTCAGCATCAATCACTGGCACACAGCGTCAAGGAGGACTGAAGCCGAGGTCTGAAAGAACAGACTCCACGCTCCTTTGAGTTTAGGCCAGCCCTGCACCAGACGCATGCAACTGCTGGACATGTTCCAAGACACTAAAACTACCAAGACAAGTAAGCTCCCAAATCCTGGACTCTCAATAAAGTAAATCTTCCTTACATTATAGGTAAATGCGTGCGCAAGAGGTACTCCATATAAATCTTGCACAGCCCAGCACTAGAGCATACTGGGGGTAGGTGCCCACACATACGCATTGCTGAGTAGGAGATATGTTTGATGGCATCTCTTGCAAGGCAAATAGCCCTGTTGGATTCTATGCAGCAAGTAAACAATTCCAAATTATTGGAAATGGAATTATTTTATGCATTATAGCGCACATGGGTGTACATGCCGGAGTGTATCGTAAGATACTAGATAGTAGAAGTAATTTGTTATCTGAGTGGCACAGTGTCTTTAATGAAACGTTTTTATTCCCGGGTTGGAATAATACTAAGTAGCCATAAGCATTCATAGCTATAAAAATGAATACATTATGGATGGCCTTTTGAACCGTTCCATGTAACGGCCCACATTCATAACATCCTTGAGTTACAGTATCGTGAATAAACGAAAGCTAATTTGGTGAAAATTACAGCTAATTACTGAATGCAGCAGACATTACTACAATAAATGGATTTCGGGATGACATCAGAAACACTCATCAACACTCGGATCTCGGCTGCATTCATTAAAAATGTTTGATCATCATCAGAACCACATTGCAATTTGCACCTAGCTCTCTATCAAGGTGAGTTTGAAATGAGTCATGAATGAACTTTAACAAATTCTCACTTTTTTTCCCCTCGTTTTTGAGAAAAAAATAGATTTCAGCTAATGTTCTAACAGTAGTGTTATTAAACCATCCCTGCGGATAACCGGTGGCATCGGTGACATCTGCTTCTGGAGACATTTTTATTTCTGCCCCTTTGTACCAAAAAGCAGTTTTATAATAATTCAAATTCTGCATGTTCTACGTGAATTCAACTTGTGGAAATCAGCCTTCTTGACAAATCAATTACTGCAGGGAATATATATATATATATATATATATATATATAATATATATACGGATATGTCACTAGCTGTCTCTCACGAAAAAAATAAATAAATAACAACCACATTGGAAGCTTTGCTTTAGCTATTAATTATAATGTGCCTGTCAACCATCTTTGACATACAAATGTATTTTTTTTTTTAGCATGCTGACATTTTTTGACTATTAATAGCCTGCAACAACTGTTATCTGCGCACAATGGTTTTAAATCAAATTCCATAGGTAAATGATCAGATATGAAGAATAAAATCCAGTGTTAAAAGTTCAGAGCAAAAATCTGCGTGGGTCTGTAATGACTAATGTTCAGCAAACAGAAGTTGGGGTTGGGATCCCTTCCACGTTGGCTTCCTCGTTCCCATACCTTGGAGCTCCCCATGGTAGGCTAACCAAAGCTCTTTTTTTTCGTTTTTTTTTCGGTATGTATGTTTTGGGGGGGTTTTTTCCGTATATATTTATATATTGAAAAATAAAAATAATAACAAAAAAAAATTAAATTAAAAAAAAAAGTAGGCAGAATGTGGGTGAAAGGTGGGAATCAGAGCTTCATAGCCAAAGAGTCCCGTAGAGTTTATTTCTATAGCCTACCCGCTCTACTTATCTTAGTGCGCCATGCTTCTCTATATTTATTCAGAGATGCTGTTTTCTTCCAGGATTAAAAAAGAAGAAAGAGAACCCGACATACTCAAATTCAGATCAACTTTCCATTTTTAGTCAATTAAATTTGACTATATTTGAATAAGAGTTGAAGCATTAGTAATATCCAAATAAGCTACTAAAAATGTTCCCTCCTTTTGCACGGCAAAATAGTGTGACTGTTGCAAGCAAAATTAACAGGACTGGCACCTTCTAGCCCCAGGGCCAGGTACAGCAGAGTGGCCCCCTTGCGCCCACTCACTCCCTACACATTCACATACACATGCACTCATTATAACACATACACATTCTCATTCTCACACCAACAAACACACATACAAACTCCGCAGAATGGATGAGGTTTATGACGCACATAGCCTTTTTGTGTTACTTTCGTGTTGTGGCTTAGTGGGGACGTTTATGAAAGTTTTGTTATTGTTCCTATTGAACAAAAGCTTTTGTGTTTAGTTCTGTTTCTATTTTTTTCCCGCTGTTACGTATAACAAAGTGTCCCACTTTGTGAACCGTGCCGTTTTAAAACTAAACCTTCAAATGTACTTGCTGTGCTGTGTATCACCTTAGAGGACCAGAAGACTGTCCTTTTTGGGCAAATCAATGTTGGATCATAGTATTTAAATTTATAGAATCAGCAAATTGTTTATATCAGTATAACTTTTCCATAAAAAAAAAAAAAAAAAATTGCCAGAAATCTCTTTAGTTTCTCTTGCTCAATAGCCTACATTCACCTTTTTCTTGATGGCAACAAGATTTAATATATTATGTCCCTGGTTTCACTGTTCCTGCCTCCTTTTGTAGCTCATATTATTGGTTCATTTCCTGCCAGGGCTGGACTAGCAATGTCAGGGTGGCCTGGGCATTTTAAGGGCAGCAGCTGCCCGATGGCGTAGATGTAGCTCACATAGCGTGTGATCAGGCCGGTGGCTGCTCACTGCAGGGTAAGTTTGGCCTTGTTGGCCACCGGCCCACCAGGTATTTGGCCGGTATGCCAGATGATGGCCCAAGTTTGCTTCCTGCTGATATCTGTGCATTCACAAGCATTGGGAGTATACTGTCACATCTCCCAAACATACTCGGACTGCCTGCTGCCCTTTGTGCCTCCAACGTAACGCTATCCGCGCTCATCCAGCGTCATGCCGTAAAAGTCTAGGCAGCTATAGTGCGTGTCCAGCAAAAGGCCTTACACATGAGATGTATCAGCTGCTGGCCTTAAAGCGCCAGGTCCATTTTCCATCCCAGTATGTTCCTGCTCCCAGTGCTGGAAGGGTTCACGCTTCAGGTTTCCAATGATGCTGTTGGCATGCTGGTGTTCCAGACAAACTATGGCGCTGGGAAGAGCCATGGTAAGCGGTCATCAGCCTTATGGAATATTTCACATAAATCACAAGCCACCTCAACAGCACTTCAATTTATCCAGAAAATAAACTGTCATGAGAATAAGATATATGAGTATAATTCAATAGCATAAGGTGCGCCTGTTGTCACATAATCGAGGTCTATGTGCAATCTACACTACGTCATCTCACCTGGGAGCTGGCAGTACCCACGGAATAGTATTAATTAGCGTTATTTCGCATTTCACACCATATTTCACACCATTAATTCATGAAATTAAATAACAAGCTTGATAAATGTAACGTGTCCACACTTGTTTATTGGGTTATGTCATTGTGTTACACCACCGAGCATTCTCTGATGAAATGCATGAATTTGGCGAATCTGGAATAAATTACCTTTTTAAATTATCTAATGACTCAAACTACCAACTTTATGGATGAAGATCCAGTTATAAATTATAATCCACTTACTCTGCCATCACTGGACTTTGGCATTAAGCCTCATCCAGCGTGACCAACAATTCCCAGAGTTACTAGCCAATGCTGGTGGTGTATATATATATATAATATATATATATATATATATATATATATATATATATATATATACATATATATATACATACACTAATATATACTAATATAATATATATATATATATACACTAAAATATATACTGATACAGAGTGTGTTTTGTGCTCGGACTGCACCACACCATTCGTGAACTAATTCTGCAATGGGACACATTGATTATAATACTGGACTTGTTGAATTTTAACTCTTTCTTTTTAACATGCTATTTTTTTTCTTTTCAAAATCTCAACTATGATTGATTAAACTAAAGTGGACTTCCATTCCACCTATCAATATTCAATTGTATTACCCAGACTGCTAAAAGAACACCGCTTTCTGAATTATTATTCTTAAAAACACATTCTGTCCGACCTTGTATCCTTAATAACTGCGCTAACCCTTAGAGTGCAGAGGTCAGACCGGGACAATGAATCAATATTGGAGCATTTCTTCTATTCAAAAATCTAAAGCTCGTATATAAGCACTTCATAATTCTCTTCGGTGTATGGAATTACTTTTTAAAAAGAAAAGAAGGAAAATGATTCTTTGCTTCGAACAAGGAAGGCTTAATGGGGAAAAGCAGCATAATCTCTTAGCTACGCTTTCCGGCTCGGCTAAGCGCTGTGTGACCTTTGGAGTCTGTATTCGGAGTAAGAAATAAGAATAAAAGACATAAAAGCATAAAGTACTCATCTGTCACATGTCTGCATATCGTGCGTAAGCCATGCGCTCGGCATTATGTATAACATTCTGTACACATAATATCAATTAGCTCAATGCAGGTGCTTTGTAACTGTATTACATTGTAACTGTAACCAAGATTCATCAGCCTGTTGCTTGAAAAGCCATAAAAAAATATAGTTTTAGCTAATTAAACATTTTTAGTTAGTCCTACTGATAGAAATCCAAGTTTGCCCCAAATGTACAAAGTTTCACGGACTCAGCTAGAACTCCTGGCATCGCGCGTCCGGCTGAGGTTACTATTTAGTAATGGTGTGCAAGGTCATCTTAGATTTGTGGAGACCGGAACGTTTTTTTTATGGAATTTTACAAGCAAAATAAGGTATAATTTATTTAAAATTTCAAAATTGATATGCTTTAAAGAATCTATGCCAATAATGCTCTTTGTTTTAAAAAATGTAAAATAAATGTTTATCGGCTTTTTAGCATTTTATGGGTTATTTTCCATGATGCTGAAAACCTACTTGGCTTCATTAATCAGTCCTAGTTGCACAGAGACACAAAGCGAGGTGGAAGTGCTGTGCTGTTGTAGCATACCTCTCATCAGAAGCTCTCATCAGCAGGGGTGGTTATCCATCAGCAGGGGTGGGGCTATCTCCAGACACCCATTAATGGGTGGAGAGTAGGAGGGGAGTGGGTGTGGCCAGACACTGCTTTCCTGCCCAAAGAAAGAAGAAACTGACCCAAAGACTCAGAGTCAAACCTTGAGAGTTCCCAGGCATGGTCTTTTTTGTTGAGGAGGGGGTGGCAGCCAATGCAGCCAACTAATATCCCAAAATGGCAGCACATAGTCATGTATTTTAAAAAAAAAAAACTGTACACATTAAAAATACACATTATAATCCAAACAAAACAGTTAAATGGATCATAATTGGATGGATAATTGTTGATGGTACTGTATAGAGTGTGAGCTCTGTGGGTACTCAACTGGGAAGGTGGACATAGAACTGTTGCCAGTGGCGGGCACGCGGAATTCAAAACGTATTTAAAGCTAATACATATGATGGTAATTCCTAGGAAAGGATAATCATTTCAACACCCGCACTACTGAAGGAGTGAGCAGGGTCCATTCTGTTTCTATGTCGTGGTCAAATGATTTTGTGATATCTCTCTAACAGATGATGTAGCGTTTACGTATTCCAATATGTAATGTAATCTCTTAGCTACAACATCGTATCCTGTTTACGAGCAGACAGACATCATATCGAGATCGTAGATCATTTATTAGGTAATCTTAAGTGAAGAAGTCTAAAATATTAAGAAATACATTGTGTCTTATTTCGGGTGTCCTCCTTGTAGCTTTAGGAAAAGTGCAACTGCCCCCCCGGGCCGGTCCATAGTCTTCAAACAGGCTTATATCGGCCCACTGTTAGAGACAGGAGTGTAGCACGTGTCTCATGACCACGTGTTAAACGCACGGATGCTCACGGTGGGCTTCTCGAAGTGTGCCGCTCAACCGTATGTGCCCCCTGAGCCAGAAGGTGCCAACCCCTGTTTCCCAGATATTTATTTATTATTATTATTATTATTACCTTTTCTCTGTTCTTTACCTTAAGCTCTGGGGACTAGCACACTGTTGTAGTATGTAGAAGGTAATTTGATTTGAAAATGTTATGTCTTGGTGTCCATTACTGGAGGGAATTTTCTAAGGTGCAGAATGGATCATGGGGGTCATTTAACAGATGAAGCTGGGGTATGCTAGTAACGATTTCTACGACATTATACTCCAATACCAATCTTTTACTCGCATTACAGATATTTCTGGAAGAATAATAACCACATTAATAATGTATTTTCCAACAAAATGGGACTCAATAAGCTCTTCAATTTTAAAAATGGAAGCTATTTAGATCAAAAGTTATTAAAACAGCTTTATTATAGCAGGAGAACAAAAGGAAAAAATGCTTTTTTTTTGCAAGGAAACTGGTTACGAGCAATTTCCAGGATTATAATACATAATTAAGTAATCTAAAGCAAAGCTGTCACCTACACACAGTTTAGAATCATTAAATTAGTTTGTACCTACTTTTTCTGTCACTCAGTGTAACAATGAAAAGCTGAACTCAGCAATAGTCGGCATCAAAACCTGGATTTAAAGGGGCGTTCCAGACATCATATTCACTTTGATGCATGCGATAACTGAGTGGTCTCTTTGAAGCTTTATATCGTTTGTAATCTTTGAATCCCTCCTGCACGGACGCACTCTACAGAATCCCCCATAATTCATTTACCCCGCAGCCCCGTTATTTGGCTTGCAGGAGATGGGGCTAATGAGATTTCCATGCGCAGAAAGTGCTCCCTTTGTTCCACTCACTGGTTGACCATTAATGGCTTAAAACATTGGACCACATCTCTGGAGCTGCAGCTTCTTCTAAAGGTCAGCGATTTTATTTATTTTTGTAAATTTCATGAAATCGGATTAGGGTACTTTGCAAAGTACTTTAATATGCATTTTTTTTATTCAGGACGTTTCTTGGGACACTTTTAAGTCCCTTTTAAGTGTTCCAAAGATGAACTGGAGACTCTGGTGATATATATATATATATATATATATATATATATATTGTAATCAAGTCCTGTGCTGTCAGAGTCCTAGGCAATATTATGCTTGTCCCACATTACATAAATTATAAAAAAAAATGATGTGATTGTGCAGAATTCCCCCCAAATGCCTTTGCCCCTTTCCTCACCCCAGGCTGAATGCCCTGCAATAGATGCATTCGTCCGAATGCACCCCCTGCATGTGAAGGACTCACCTCCAGTCAGGTCCAGCGCTGGCTCTGCTGAACGCTGCATGCCGGGGTCTGTTAAGAAGACCCCAATGTGCATGTGTAGAGTCTCCTCAATGATTTCAATTGGTGCACTTTCCTGCCACTGATTGGCTGCTCAAGGTGTCGATCAGTGAACATATTCCCATTGATTTCATTGGACGTACCTTACTGCCATCGATTGACAGCTTAAGCAGCCAATGAGTGACAAGAAATTTTGGCTCATGGGGTATGGCATCTACAATTAATATCCATATTCCTTTCAGTTGAAACAGTTTGCGGATTGTTTCTGTCGGTGTGAGGCGTGTGAAGAGGAAAGTGCCTGGTGTTATATTAAAAGCTTCTTATCACACTTCACACTCCGTACCACGGTTATAAAATATCTACTCCAAACAGCGACAACAAAGCAATCTGAAGTCATCACACAATTTCATGGAGTACTGCGAAGTCTCAAGTATCTTTGCAACAACTTCTCTCTTGAAGATTGAGTTGTACAGACGGGCAAATTAATGCTATGCATACACGTTGTTTTTCCAATAAATTTGCATGAATGCTTTACGCAAGCGCAGATGTTTCATTATTTTCCATAATGGGGCTGAATCTTATGTTATCCTATTAGAATGGACGCATACATTGGGTATAGTTTTTGTATTGTTATATATATTAGATTTCCTAATATTAAAATTTTTATTCTCTCCATTAATAGAAAATTTCTCTCTATTCTTCCTTTTTCCAAGAAAACACATTCAAACCTTCTTTGATTTATGCCAACAATAGAAAGCTTGGATATAGTTGGGATTCTCTCTTCTCATTGCACACAGGAGTCCTTCATCATCCTCACTGACTGACCTCCGTGTAAAAACTCCGGAGAGACAAGGCCATAAAACTGACGCCGGTCACGTGCAAGCTGGTAATAAAAAAAAACAAGAAGTGCTTCCATCCAGCAATCCTGCTCTTCGAAACGCAACATTTCCGTGCACAAACATTTTTTTCCATGGCAACGTCCCATTAACAATTCAAAAACTGGACTTAAACAAACCAAATCTAACAGAGAAATATCTCCAATACGTTAAATGATCTTTCCGACCTTTCCATCTGGTTCCTGCTACACATGTCATATACCCCCCAACAATGCAGTCTGTATTTAACCTAATCTGCCATTGAGATCAATACATGTGGGAAAGCCTAGAAACCATTCAAGGATATTAGCACTGGAGGCTGACAAAAGAACGACACACCATAAATCTAAGAAATAAGTGTTTGCAATACCCTCCGCACTCATGCCCTCCGCACTCATGCCCTCCGCACTCATACTCATACCCTCCGCACTCATACCCTCCGCACTCATACCCTCCGCACTCATGTACATGTTGGGTTTTGCGATATCGTCTCTCAATGCACCAATAGCCATTCAGTATTCTGGGACCCGTTCAAGGTAGAAGGGTCTAAAACGGTGGTCCTGAAGACACGCCGAGGCTCAAGGTCTCCCTATCGGAACACAATGTGATAATTACTAGATCCTGTCCTGATAAAGCGCCTGGGTTAGGAACCACTGGACTAAAACGCAATCGTTATAATGCCAGAAATTGGCTTCCGTACATTTTTGAAATTCTTTTTTCGCAGCTGTCCAGAAAGTAATTTCTATTTCATTAGATAAGGTTTCGGAATCGCCAACAGAATCAGAAAGCAATTTATCAGAAACCCACATGCGATTCCATGAGAAGTTTTTGCTTTGTCCCCATCCCGTATTACTATATGCACCCCCCCCCCCACACCCACTCGGTTAAAAAGTTACAAAAGATATTCATTTAAAAGTATAATTTAATCCGCGTTTAAGCCTTTCCAGGTCTGGAACATGACTTGAATTTCTTTGACATTTTTTGCATCCATTTATGGTATAAAGCGTTCTCCAAGAAACGCGTCGGAGCCTTTAAATCACTTTACTACTGGTACTTCCGAAGGATTCAAAAGAGACTAAACAAAGATTTTACACAATAACAAAAAATATTATAACAATCATAAAAAAAGCTAATTAAAAAAATCAACTCATTGCTTTGCCATTTTGCCTTTAATAAGGGCTCCCAATTTATAGTAGCCATGGACGCCGAATGCTATTTCCCTATGGATGCTCTGATGAATGAGCCTGAAACACAGCATAGCTCATAATTATTTTCTGACCCCCATTTCTCAACAAACAGACTAAAATTTGCAGTTAAGTGTTTTTGTCCTAATCTAATTTCTGATCCATCCGTCAACAGACTATTTCCTACAGAACACGTTCACCATCTGTGGTTTTGGTCCATTAAACCATAAAGTAGTCCTTTTTTCTGCAGCTTACAATAATAATATCAGTTTGTCTGGCATGAGCACCGAACACAAGAATACACAATTACTATGTAGCTTTTTGCATTGATATAAACACCAAGTTGATTCACTAAAAGAAACCTGTTGATAATAACTGATATCATATCTTCCAATGTGGAGAGGCGGCCAGGTCCATGATCCAACAAGTGCCAATGTACAGTTTGACAGCCATTCTTATTTATTACAAAGAGATTATTGCAAATAAAACAACAGGCAAAAGAAACATCTTAAACGCCTAATTGTTAAGTTGTAGGCTGAATGTGTTCAAATAAAATTACATTTAATTGAGTGCTGTAGGTAGGATACACATCTGGCACACAGTGGGTTAACGCATTTGCTGCATTCTCACATTTTTTTTTAAACTTTAGAATGATGCAGTTTATAGTAGAATATATGTATATTACACCATTACATTGCCAACAGAGTAGAAATCATTTTTATGCATTCTCATCAATTTGGCATGGATTAATACACAATGAAATGCATGTTTTTTTTAAGATCAAGCTATATTATAGCCCATAGGAGCTACAGCATTGGCTCAGGTGTACTTACACAGGGTAATAGCCATAGTGATGCACTGAGTTGTCCACCCCATCTTCTGTCTCCATCAGCAGGTAGTCCTGACTCTCATTCCGTACAGCTGTAATGGGACAGTTACTGTTCCTGGTCATGTAAGGCTCACACTGGCTCATGTTAAACCTCTTAGATGTCTCTCCTCTCTCACCAAAGGTTATTCGGTGCCCAGGAACCTGATAAATGCAATCCAATGTGTCAGCTGCCCCAGTGCTGGGAGCAGATCATCTGCAAAGCTGGCAATGATGTTCCCTGTGTCTGAAGACCAGGAGCACAAAGCTCTCATCCTCCAGATGCTCCTGCATGCTCTTTATTCTCCAGATGATCAGGTCCTCTGATTGAGTTTTTTTGGTGACTTTCTGTCTCTCTACTCCCTCTAGAGGCGGAAAGTAGAATGCAGGCGAGTCAGCCCATTCATGTCACATCTGGGCTCCCGATTGGCTGTGGATGTGAATTAGACGGCGACCGTCTCTAACTGCTGCTCATTAATGAAAGGATATTCTCATAGCTCTGAATAAATTGAATGGGAAAAACAATACAAAAAAAAACCCCTCTTTGTAATCTTCATGCTAATAAAGCAGACTTTCAGTTTGAATAATGCCAATGAATTAGTTATTAGAACTGTGAATGTGTAAATAGCTTATTTTTGTTTTATTGTATGGCAGAAAAACACATGGAAATAATGTTTATTGCTGGAGTTAACCCTTTGAGTGCCAGGAACAACCTTCTTTCGGCTAAGACATTACGGTTCTTTAACCATTTCTAAAAAAAAATGGATATCTTTTTAAATTAGTTAAATACGGGTTCATATTCTTTAATCATGAGTTTATTTTTACATTTTTGTTTATTTCCTGTGTTTTGATGCAGTTATTCTTAGATGAATGTTTCGAATAACTAACCCCCCCCGTGAGATGACTGTGTATATTGAGATTTCGAATTGTTTATTTGGATAATATTCACGTATGTGACCCATCTGTCATTACACATTATAGTCGAGGGTAACGTAGTGTTGATATTTACGTGTGGCAATGCTTTGATTTACATTAGGCGTACTATACATATTGCATTACAGATCATTTAACATATTGTAACCTCTGTACTTACTGTAGATTGCAGTTTGTTATTTTTCTGCATGATATTTTGTGTCTTTTTGTACTCTTTATTATTATTATTGAATCTAAACTCCATATATAATGCTTCCCGCTACTCTATTCTTTCCTGATGAAACTGTTGTCACTAAATACTTATTTTACTATAATGAGATAGGGTCCTTTGTCTAGGGACACGTTGTTCAGTTGTGACCTAGGTGAAGTAGTGCTTGCCATATGCAAATCTTTTCCCCTATTTTCTTTCGAAGGTATTTTTTTTCTTACTTTATACTTTTTCTTCACACTTCTAAATTCACATGAAATGTCTTGAATTAAAAAAATAAATAAATAATAATTTAAAAAATAAAATTAAAAAAAAAAATATATATAACTAAAATTCAATGAACAGCAGCTATATACCGATATAACAAAGTATATAACAGCCACGAGTTGTTCAAGTCATTAAATTATGTTTTGAATATTATATTATTATAGTATGGGTTTTAAATATAGCGTCACATCATCAGATGGGGGTTAACCAGAATACAGCTGCCTATGTGAAATACACACAAACGAAAACCCCACGCAAGTGACTGTATTGAGCAGGGGTAAGCAACGTGTCCGCACCCACCAGTGTCCGTGACAAGGCTTGTGGAAGTCATCGTTAATTATGGGGCATTTAGTTCCATAGAATGTCGCTGCCTGTACTTGTTATTGAGGGCTGGAGAAGCTTTCGTATTTGCTAATATGTTATTTATCATACAAATGTTCTAGTTAAAGGGACTTAAAGGGAATCATTATTATTATTTATTGTTTTGTAGAGCGCCGTCATAATCCGTACCGCAGTACAAATGTTGGACTGTCCATTTTATTGAATAAATTCAGTCCTCTCAGCCTTTAAGTGCTCCGCGGAGAGCTTCTAATGTAAGTGACGTTTCTAAGCCTCACTGTCCTGGGAAAAAACGTGTCTTTGACCTTTAAAAAAACAATAGTATTAGTGGGGGTTTGTAAGGATAAATCCAGGGGCCAAACTATTATGATTCCACTCTCTCTCTCTCTCTTCTGCGTCTCTCTCTCTCTCCTCTTCTCTCTCTCATGTCTCGTTTTGTTGATTAAAGCCTGTCAGCCTTAAATGCCAAGATGTTTCCGCAGTTATATTTCTAGTATATTAACTAATGTGAACATGAGCCGCCACAGACCGCAGCGCGAGAATTTTCACATAGCTGTCACAGAGATACCCAAGTTGTAAGAAAAAAACTTATTTTATTTAGAATATTTGGCATCTGTTACATCTACGATTCATACTCAGCAGCCAGCTGACCCGTAAACTTTACTGTCACTTTACTGACACATCCACAAGTTCTATGTCAAGAACTCGAATAGCAAATAAAATGAGAAGGAAGAAAGGTGAAATATGTTTTTTTTATGTTAAATATGAGGTTTAGAGATTTTTAGGAGAGAGTAGAGTTTACTAATTACTTGATTCAAAGGTTTCATTCTGTACGTGATGTGAAACAGAGCTGGAAGTTTTTATCTGAAATTTCTCATTGCTGTCATACGTTTTGTTAACAGTGATAAACACCTACATTCCGTTAACGTCTCATTCAGAATAAGCTTTGTATGCTTAACCGATTTCCCATTATTATAACCCATTATTATCTTTGGTATATTACAAAAGTCAAGAATAATAAAGATAAAATGAATTTGACTGAATTGCTAAAAATGTATATTGGGATTCCCCCCCCCACACACTATTAATAAAACATTCTGACTTGTTTTGAAATATTGTCTGTACATTTTCAGTATTCAAGAATAGTATTCAAGAGTTGAGCTTGGGGGGAAGGCAATTTTCCCCCCCCAGTGAGTATTTTCAAATTTTGCAGATATCCTCTGGAGACTTTGAATATTCCTAAATCTAAGATGATATCAAGGACTGATTAAGGTCTGACTAGATGGTCCCAATGTTTTTTGTCTGCCGCCAATGCAGAGTATGACTCTATATACTTCCTGAAATGCTGCATGATGACCTCAACCTCATGATGCCTGTGATGTAACTGGCCACAGAAACCCTGGAATTTTACCTACAAAAGTTTCCATGAAGGCAATTGCTAGAATATATAGGAGGAACCTTTTGCACCCCTAGTTAGGAGGAAACAGCTAGGCATACTGAGAAGGGCTAGAGGGTAGATGGAGGGGGCAGTTTAAAAAGCAAGCTGAGGTGGGCTTGGCCTAGTTTCTCATAAAGGTAGGCATGTAAGCCAAGGCCAAGCAAAAAGAAGCCAAAGCCTTTCGTTCTCACGCATCTTGTGTTTGCCTGCCTCTAGGGTTAGAGAGTAGAGCAAGAGAAAGATAGCAAAAAGAGACAGAGAGAATAGTATTAAGGAGCAAAGGAAGAAAGACAATCAAAAATATTAAATGAGGTTGGAGGTGAGATGGGATGAGACAGGAAAAAGTCAAAGGAAAGTGATAGAGGGAACGGAGGTAAAAAAGCCAAGAGGGTTCTGCTAAACAAATGGAACACAATTTCATTTTCCCCCTAAATTTTGGTATGTCTTTTGTGAGTAGGCATCTAAAAAATTTCTGTAACTAATATATAATAAACTGAAAGTATTATGGAAATATTCATTGAGTTACAGGGATAGCAGTCCACTTTATAGGGATAATTAAAGAAAATTATAATTTAATATATAATTTGTATTTTGTAAAGTTATTATAATTCTGTATAGAACTTATATTACAAAGTTTGAGTGAAAGTTCTTTTGTTTTGCATAACATTTACATTTAGTCAGTGATATATAAAAACGAATAAAAAATCAGGTATTAGCTTTAAAAAAACATATATATTGATGCAGTTACTTACAGAAGGAATTTTAAGGGTCATTAATGCATGGTTCAGTATTTATACAACTTGTTTATAATAAAAAAAATAAAAATTCAAACTGAAATGGTGGGATTATGAAAAGTGCCCATTTCTAGTAAAGGTCTATATGAAAAAAAAATCACTAATAACTTTTATGAGGTCAGTGACTCATGAGAACGGACTGTTTGAATTAAAATCCAAAACGTCATCATCATGACGGATGATGATGGCTGTTTCAAGGAGAGCAGATTCTTCTTCTAAGTAGCGGCATGACCCATGCTATTGCTATGCCGTTTAAGTCATTTCTAATAGAAAGCATTCCACAATTAGTCATCCGAGTAATTGGTACATCCCTAGGACATTGCTAATATATTGAGTAAAAACGCGGGTTTTGTTTTAATAGTGACTTTGGTGCAAAGTTTTAAACGTGGTCTTATTTCAGCAGGACCATTCTTAAAAACTTTACACCAGAAAAAAAGCATTCATAATAAAATCCTATTTATATTCAAGAAAATGTTCACATGTTTAAACACTGGACTACATACCAAAGCACATAGCGATAGTGTGGACATATTCGTTATAACATCTTTAGTACATGGTGACCATTCTAGAATGATTGCTAGAACTACACCACATTCCTCTTGATAGTTTATGGGTTAAAGAACACCTTAAGATATGGCCCTTGGTGTGGTGACACCATCTGGCCATCTGGAACACCATGGCAAATTCAGGTCCTCAAGTGAACTTCTGGTGGATGTCAGCAGTTACACCTACCGGAAGGGAATGGCTCATCCTTTGATGGGGTATTCCTTGAATGACTGTGTACCATCGTTCGCGGTGAGTGTTGTAACACACCAACAGTGGCCAGGAAGCCAGCAATGGCTCCAACCAACAGGGGAAAATCCAGGCTGTCGGTAGACATGTAGACAGATGTCCCTGTTGCTGCAACGAAGTTAGATTGTACCTGCACATCCTAATGGGTTTCTTGCCACAGGTTTTAAGGACGTACTGGTACGTCCTAAGGGTCGTGAAGGGGTTAAACAATGCATTCCTTACATGTTAATTAGTTGCTAATGAGCCATGATAATTTATGACTCACCCGATATCTACACAAAATTATTAAACAGCCTGTTTTCACCTTTTGGTACAGAATACTTACAGTGTAAATGTAAAATCAGGTTTGTGCAGAGTTTCTTTAGCTCCAGATAATCAACCATAATGACATTAGCTTAACTGCTTCTTCATGAAGTCTGGAAATTCGTTTTAATGCAACATTTTTCAAGAATATTTAGTGAGCTTTTAGATATCCAGAAAAAGGATGCACTAAACATAATTAAATCTTGTAGTTATTAGCAGGCTCTATCTGCGCATCCTTCGAATGCTATTGTAAGCTAGAAAGCAACAGAATTGCTTTCTGTCATTTGTAGAAGAGAACAAGGAAAACATCCGTCTCTCTTCTCTCTCTCCCCTTACTTATGATCCCTGCGTGTTAAGATCAGGTTACCGTTTCTCTTTGGGTATTTAACATTTTTTTTTTGAACTATGGTCCTGCTCAGTGTTAGTAGAGCACGTCATATAAACAAGAAAGACGCAAGATCCAAAGGACTGGAGTCAAAACAGAGACCTGTGTTGTGAGCTGGTAGAGGGGCAGCAATGTTTATTGTTACCAAGCAAGGGCAGGAGAGGGGCATCTGACACATAGTCCACACACCTGGGGACTCTTCAAGTGGCTCTGGGAACTCAAGTTTATTACTGGAACTTGGGGGAAGTGTTTGTCTCTCCCCACTCCTTGACAAGGTCAACCTTATGGCTATTGAAAGCCACAGATGACTGGCCATGCGTCACCAACTAAGCCCCTTCATCCTTCCAGGGTTGGAGAGAACCTTAAAAAAACCAGCAATGAGAAGTTCCCAGGTATCATAGGGTGAAAGTGGACGAAACTCTAGCGTCAGACCTGAATTTACTTGTACTTGGCCCAGGGTCTTCTTTATGATGGGCCAATGTTTGCAGCTGCCTAGGACACAAAGTGCTTCTGGGACTTATCCAGATCTGCTCCTTTCCACAGAGATTGTCTCTCAGTGCTGTGGCAGACCCCTGTGTAGCCTGTGATTATAAGCAGAGAAATAGCAAGGAACAGAGATATTTTACTTACTGATCCACCTTTTCTCAGGCAGTTCTGGATACTTTAGGTTGTCTTCTTTCAGGAAATATCTAGTTTATTAACGTCCGGTTGCTGAAATGTTACAGTTACGGTTTGTAAACTATTTTTTCTGTGTTTGAAAGCCGCTTAGTGCTGGCCACACTATGGGTCTCGGCTGTGACATATTAGTGTCATTTTGTAAAGTTTGCTTACATCATCAGGGGGCTGCTGGTCTTAAAGTGCCAGGACCACCTTACTATCTCCAGTCTGGCCACACACCTGACACCACTATAACCACACTATTAATGCCTGAATATTCTGGTTTAGTTTGGTTAAACCCTTTATATGCAAAAAACATTTACAATTTCTAATCCCAAAAGCTTTTTTCTATGACCCTTCTTTGTATTTTACTTTTATTCATATTTATGCAAATTAATGTGTTATTATTAACAATTTTGTAAATAAATGTACTTGATTGTTTATCCCCTCAAATACAATCTTTTTCTTCATCACTCAAAATCCAAGCCACACTCATATTTTAACATTTTTAAATGTTTTTACTTTGCAACCAAAGTACTAAACTTAAATATAAAATTACTAGGAAAGGATATTCAGTATTCTGTTCTATTGATGTTTTGATCAACGTCATAATGAAAAGATTTTGTAATACTTATTAAAGTATTTATTTATCGACTCACCTAGATTTGAGCAAGGGCCTTCTTCAGTCAAATTGTTATGTTATGTACTACTTGTTATGTCCTGTCTACCCGTTGTACAGCGCTACGGAATCTGATGGCGCTATATAAAACAATAAAGAAAAATAATAACAGATGATGTAGGCGTTTAAGTTGTAAACCACCAAATCTGCCAACTTTCAAGTCTTCACTTCATAGTCGTGGCCGGTTAAATCACTTCATGACTTTCTAGAATGAAACCAAAATTGCCTTTTTTATTACGATGGATTTGGTGCCACATAAAAAGTGATTGAAAACAAAATGCTCTGTAGTTCTTTGAAATTGTGTTTCTTCCTAATTTGGAAGCCACTTGCAATACGGCAATGGGAATTTTCTCTTAATAGTTTACAGAGAGACTTCTTCAATGCAAACATGAGCTGCACATTGTGTTATATATATGTATTAATAATGCTTGCACTGTCTATGCATTTAATGTGATTAACCCTTAGTTTGCTGCTAATGTTTCGTATTGTTCCATTTGGGGTTGTGAGTCTTATATATAAACTTGGATATACTTTAACAGATATCAATCTACACGGCTGCAGCAGTCTTGGATATATCCCTGTATCACATAGACTTATTGAAATATTACTTAATGCCTTTGTGCTGCTCAGGGGTGGATTAAGACCAGGCGTTCACTCTGTTTGGTGACTAGGCCTGTATGATATTTTATAGCGTAATAAGTTAACTAATATTTTTTTGTTTCATAGCAACTGCAAAATGTATTTAGTTCCATATGAATTAGATGCAGAATTTCAACTTTTATGACAACCGATACCACTTATCTACCTCTGTGTGAATTACTCTTCTAGTTCGATCATATGTTACAATATGCTGTTTGGAGAAAGTAATTGTGACGACACTTCAGGATAGAATATACAATATGTATTAAAAGTAGCAAGCGCCTTGGAGAGTATGTGAAAGTGCCATTATACTGAAAGCTTCAGACTGGAGGTTATACTCCATCCGTATAATGTCTATAATAGATTTTATGAGCTTTAGTATTCTTTAATCACATGTAGCTAAATGTGGAAATATGCTTTACATCACGTCACGCTCTCTATCGAAAATTAAAGCCAGTCGGTACTCAGTACAGGTCATTGTGCTAAGGCTGGGAGGCTTATTCTTCACAGTGAAACAATAAAATTATTTTTACATTTATTGTATCATACAAGTTCAACCCTTCTACCTAACCTTCCTACTCTTGATCCTAAAGAAGGCAAAAAAAACCCCTAATTAAGCTACTTCGAATTCTGCCATTTGGGGGAAAAAATTCCTTCTTGACTCCAAAAGGCAATTGGATTTATCCATACATTTATTTGCCATGCAAGAGATATGTTTGGATCTCGTGCCTTGTGATGTACTTACTGCCAGCCAGCTCCAGTATTGGCTCGGTAAGTGCTCCAGGAGTCTAACACAGAAAGTGCATAAGGCGGTTTTAACCCCTTAATGACAAAGCATGTACATGTACGGGCACGAAATGCATTGTTTTCAATGGGTTTTGGGACCCCCCTTGTCTTTAAGGGGTTAAGCAGCCAATCAGCAACACGAAACACGTAAGGCTTTGCACTGCAGCTTCTCCTAAAGGTGAATATTTTTCTTAATTTTAATAATTTTTTTTTTAGGGGGCTTCCTAGGACATTGGAGTGTCCATTTTAGGCATGAAGAAGAAATCTGTATTTTAAGAGAAAACACTTATAAACATTAATTTCAGTCTGCGGTATAAATACACTTAACGTATCAAGTATCAGTGTCTGGCAATTATAAAGACATAGTTACGAGTGCCCCGATGCATCTATCTATGACGTCAATCGGCTATCACAACACCAAGTGCTCCTTGACCATATCGCATGTAACGCTCCTACCTGGGAACATTCTAATTGGCCCTGAAGGGTCTCGATCGCTGGGGCTTTAGGGCAGCCCTTTTCGTCTCGGTATAGGGGGTTAAGCTTAAGAATATATTGCGTCTGCCAGCTTTTGAAACAAATTACTAAAAACAGCGTAACATTTCCCTCTGCCAGTCATTTTTTACTTAATGTATGCTAGAAAGTGATAAAGATGATTAAATTAGACACGGAATATAAGATGTAATATAATTACTAGACTTTTTAAGGAAAAAAAAATATTTAACCCTTTTGTAATCAAATCAGCTAATCATGTGGCTGCAGTGGTTTTGTTTTGTAGTCCTAGAGGTAAAAATAAGTAATTTTGCCCCAGAAACAATATCCTATGTGATATTTATATGTTAAGGCATAAGGGCTGTGACATATGTATTAAGGACGGGATAATGGCTTCTGAGCTTTCTTTTGTGGAGAAATTGGAGGATCTTTTCTAACTTTGTCTTACAGAACAACAGCAGTAATATCTATTCATACTGAACCAGAAGCACCGAATTTCTGCAGAATGCACACAAAATATTAATGCTTTGGAACAGCCCTCTAGAATTGGTGGTATAAATTTACCCTGATGCAGACCCTGATTGTTGGAGGTGCATCTCACCTTCTGAATCATATTTCCAAATGTGGAAAATCTGGCGGAAAATCCATTGTACCATAAAAAAAACTGGTGGAGAAATAACTTGCTTACACACTAAATGTGATGCTCCTCCACCATACCGCCAGGTGATTTCTGTATATCAGCCATCTTGAACTAGACACCTGATGCAGACAAATATCGGTTGATTCTCTATTGCTAACCACCATCCTTAAGGGTAACTATTTTAACAAAAATGAGATGCAGGCTGCACTTCCGCCCCGGGGAATCCAATGGAAAAAGGTAGTTATTGAGCATCCAATATTGCCGAGTTTTTTTTTTCCCATTCATTCTGTTAATTTTGATTTTGCGTTTGAATTGTATTGATTTTTTGTTTTCTTATAGGCCTGGAACAATTAACAGATTTGCCCCTTGCCTCTGCAAGCACCTAGGAATAGTTTGGTGAGATATGATTAAAATAGAGGGTTGGGGGTAATATTCTGGGCAATTAGCATCCTCTTTCCCTGCGTGGGATATAACGGGGCAAGGACACTATCCTCTCTATCACATTTTGGAATTAAATGGATATGGGAAGCTCAATATACATATATTGACTATGCAACAAAAAGCAGAATGGAAATCTGCCATTTGTTCGCTACATTTGTACTAAATAGAACATTGCGGTAGACACTTATCTTTCCCAAATATCCCTATCAAGCCACAGAATGTAATATTGTTCTTTTGGCCCTTGTTATGTGTTCTCAATGTCCCACAAGGTGGGTCACAGTTAAAGTATCTACTAATTATTCATATCGATGTTGTGTTGCCACGTCCCACTATGCCCAGCTATATCCCACCTTCAACCCCCTTTGTGAACGTCTAATATCCTATTTGCAGTAAAACCGTTACAGCAAAAAGAATGTCTTTAAGATTCCATATTGTGGTCTACAGAACTTGCAATATTTAGGACAGTGTCCCACCTACATCAAAGCTTTGTGTGTAAAGGCTGACAAAAAAAAAATATATATATATTTATTATTATATTCATTAAAAGATTAACTGACGGTTAATAAGAAATGTATAAGAAACCCCTTTTCAATCTGTATTTTTACTCTTAGTTTTGTATAAATGCACACACATACAGGTCACAACACTTCTGTCCAAATTGTTCAGCTTTTAAGAGCGTAACTTTTCTTGCCTTTGTAGTTTTTATAAATAAATGATAAGAGTTTTAGTAGAACATCTTAAACAAAAGTATTATTTGAGTTCACGCTCTAAAAATTCTGCTCACTTTACTAAATTTGGACACAAACTTGAAGAAAATCGATGGCAAAGACTTTGTATTAGTGAACAATATTCCTCGCGCGGATCGGTTCATTTAACCGATTAATTTCTATTTCCGAATTTTCGCATGCTGTTTTTTTTATTTCGTGGCACTGTCACTATTAATTAGACAGAAGCTTGTAACATTTTCCCAAGCATCCTGTTGCAATCCATGCAAAAATAACAAATTCACTTGATGTATAAATCCATATCTAACAAGCTCCCAAGGGTACGGAGCTTAACCAAAACGTCTATTTTTAATAACCTTTGTACATCTTCATTAAGAGACAGTGCCAAGTATATACAGAAATCGTAACCTCTCCAGAATATATGTTTAGTTTACAATAGCAGGAAATATGGTGTACAACAAAAATAAGTTAAATTATGCTATTGATATAATTATAAATAAATTTGGTCTTATGAGTTGAATTATATACTCTCGTCACAGTATTTTTGAAGAACATGGCTTTAAAACATGGTTCTCATATATTGTGAGCAGATATAATGTTTCATTGTACAAACATTAATAAAATCCACCATTTTCATACCATATGACAAAAAGCTATTAATTATTTTTTATTATTAATTATTTTTTTATTATTATTGCGTTTGTTCATATTCCTATTTTGTAACTACATAGTTACATAGTAAATAGGGTTGAAAAAAGACCTAAGTCCATCAACCCTTCTACCTCCCCTTCCTACTTTTGATCCAAACTATTTCCGTCTTGTGTTTCGTTGGTTTTATTCTTGTCTGTACATACTGTAGCCGTTGAAGCTCACCATTTAGGAATAATAATACAAAACGGTGGAGCACGTTCTGAATCATTTCTTTAATACTTACTTTTCTGTAGTACTTACTATAACAGCAGCTCCAAATTCACCCGCACCTGCTCTGAATTTGGGAAATGGTTTTGTGCATTTACTGCTTAACATAATTACTACTGCATTATGAAGACAGGGAGTTAAAACAGCCTACTAACTAACCTACTGTACAAATCATGGCTTCTCATGAAGCATCTTAAATACATCAGACTGCTGTGAAGTTATTGGTAGAAAGCAAATACTGTGTACCTAGTCCTTGAGCCCTGTGTCTGCACAGCTCCATTTAATTCTGATGGCCCTCAAACAAAATGACCATTAATAAATTAAAAGGAGACGGTTCAAACATGTCCCCTTTATACCCTTCCTTATTCTCCTACAACCCATAATTCCCACATGGTTCCTATTCTCCTTTATTCTGTCACACGTGGGACTTCATCATAACAGTCGCTTCAACATTTCCTGAGCCTTCACTGATCTACTGGAACCCTATAAGATGAAAGACTATTGCGCAATGGATGGATCATAAGGCTGTGTCACTATACAGTACTTTATTTATTGGATTCCTTAGCATGTACATAAATACACATACAATAGGCATTTATTGCACATGTACATACATGTTTGTGGTGTATGCAACTTAACCATAACACATTATTGTAACAGGGACATTTCCTCCTAGAAAACAGTGGTATGGGTTGAGAGTCTTAAAGTATGCCCTGGAGACATTTCTAAGATGCTGGCTGTAATTATATGCTTAAGGCAGGCAGTATTTACTTCCGCAGGGTGATTTTAGCTGCCTTGTTTTTATAGATTTTTAATTTGTTAATTATTTAATAATGTAGATAAAAATATCTAATTAACTGCACTTCGTTAGAAGAAAAACGAAACAAAACTAGATTCTTTCATCCAGAGAGACCAATGATGAGATAAATGATCGGACCAATTTATATTACTAGAATTCTGTTTCACTAAAAATCTTGCAAACTCTTTATGGCTGGATTGCTGATTCATACAGAGATTTATTTCTATCTATCTATCTATCTATCTATCTTATATACAACAAGCATTATCTTATATAAGCAACAAGGCATTTCCCCAACCAGGTCAGGGTCTGGTGGTCGATGGCGCTGTTCATTTACTTTTACTGACGCTCGAGCAGCATCTTCAGCCCTTGAAACACAATGTCACACTGGCTTACCTGAGGGTTGGAGGCAGGTAAACGGAGCCTCAATCCAGCAAACCAGCCAGGGTGAAACAATAGCGAGGGTACACCAAGGATGTGTAGGGAACCGATAGAAGATGACAGCAGCAGACTGATGCAGATAGAGGTCAATAAAAGCTGCACAGAAGAAAGGTGGGTAGTCAGACTAGCCAGAGGGTCAACAACCAGGTATCAGCAGTGTAATCAGGGTCAGACGTAGTGTAATGCTGGGTCTCAGCAACTAAGAATCAGCATTATAGCAAAATAAGAGATCACAACCACAGGCAGAGAGGCCAGGAGAACTCAGATCAGGTCATGGCAGAGAACCGGACATCACTTGGACACCCTGACTGACCCTGAAGTAGTTCAGAGGTACAACAGTCATTATCAGCTCTGAAGAGTCTGAATCCCGGGGGAGCACAAAGTGTTAGCACTGCTGATCATCAACAGATCCCTAATCTATATGGCACCTGCTGCAAGAGAGAACGCAGCTGCGAGTATCCAGCCGGCAGCCACGCGTACGTCATTTAGTGGCTGCTTTTCATCCCCAGCATGGTCCTGTCCTCCATTCTCATTACCTGGAATCTTCTCAACAATCTTCACAACTGCATATTATAGTCTTGTATCTTGTACAGTTTTAAGTCTGTTGTAATACTATATTTATACTTTATACGTAATCCGTACTTGACCCACCCCCCTGGAAATTTAAAGAGTCCCACTGGAGCAGCCGCAGGGGAGGCCGCAACACCTCAGGGAGTGCAGCAAAACATGTGTTGTGTAATTCTGTGCCCCCTGCTGTTAGCGGAGTTTGATCTGCTCTCTGTCTCTCCCTGCAAAGGGTAAAAAAACACAGTTTGCATGCTGCAGACGCAAGGTAGTTTATTTTAAGCATGTATTGTGGCTACGGGTACTTAATACTCCAGCTGTTGAAACTACATTCCCCAGTCGTGCATCGTAGGAAAGTGAGCACTCAACAACTGGAGTGCCAAAGGTTAGCTTTAATATCATTATGGATTGGCACTGCAGCTGCTGTGGAAGGCACATCTCATGACTCTCAGCCATCTGGTTGGCTTAACATCATGAGAAATGTAATAGCCGCAGTTCAACAACTTTTTTTCTTGTAATACCTCAGAACGATTGCTGTGCATTACAGAGCTACACTACACGGCATTATCGTTTCTTGACTGCAACACCCATGATCTTGAGCCAGCAAGATTTCCCATGATATACATTCACCCATTACTGGCTGAACACCATAGAAATTGTAAATTAAATTATTAATTTTGCCCACCCTGCACACGATAGAAAACTGGCAAAACGTAACCACTGAGCTCTGGAGCTGCAGCTTCTTCTAAAGGTAAACAGCCTCTTTCATGTTTTCTTCTTACATGTAATGAATATGTATTAAAGTACTTATGAGCAACAGTAAAAAGCCCTTGTTGGCTGGAAACGGGCTGTGCGTTCTATTAAAAGGGGGCATATAATTCCAATGTCAACTATTTAAATAGGAAGAAATAAGAAATTATATTTTTATAGTTGTTTTTATAATCGCAAGCGTTCTTGTGATTAGATTAAGATTGCCATCAGGTATTTTTATGAAGTTAAAAGGAACATTTGGCAGAGCAGGAAAAAACATATAAATAATTTATTGTAGGGTAGAATACTCCCTAAATTCCTTACAGGGCTGTCGATGGGTGGCCTTCTCTGTTAAACAGAACTTTACAGGATACATGTCTCTGATGGAGATGATTATTTAGCAGGGACTGGAAATCAGAATTAAAAGTTTAATTCTCAGGCTTGGGAGTCTACACGGGACAAGTTACTTGCAACGAGGTGATCTTCACATGTGTTGTACCCTGTGTCCTCCAGCGTGCAACAGCTAATGTGTGTAGAGGTCCTATAAGTCCAGGTACCAGCATAGCATCAATAGGTAGTCAGAGTCCTACAAAAATTAAATTAAAGGGTTTCTACGATGAAAAGGTAGACCAAAAAAATACCAAAATATACAAAAAATCTATAGTGCAAATACATCATCTTAACTTACATTGGTAGGGGATCTTCTCACCCACCAAAAAATATAATATGGTCAAGGAGCATTGAGGCATATTAAGCCTTTGATGGAATAAAACGGTATCCCTGATTCGGATGCTCAAATTTCAGCATTTTAGACAAGCATTCAAAAATGTTTGAAACTCTTAGGGTCAACAATCCAATCTCACAATCATTCTTGGCTGTAAGAGGTACTCAACACGACCGTCCTCTGTCTCCGCTGCTTTTTCTTCATAATTCTAATCATTACATTTATTGTTTAATTTATTTAATGCAAAAACTAAAAAGAAAATAGGTGGTCATTGTGCACAACATTTGGCAGGAACAGTGACAGAGAAGTTAAATATTTACTATGCACTTGGTAAAGATGGTAGATGTGGTAGAGTCAGGAAATATTGGGCCATTGAGAAATAAATACTTTATATACTATTATGCTCTGAGAGAAGATGATAGTGATGTGTCATTATAAAATCTATACAGGGTACAGACATATGAGACAGATGATTGAGTGGGGTGCTTATAAAGATATATGGGATAGGTGATTAAGTGTAATGTTTATAGAGACTTATTGATTAGGGTATGTGATTGGAATCTTTTTAAAAGCCTATTGATTAGGCTAATATGGGATGTGTGATGCATTAGAAAGTACATACGGTAGAATCTCATTGATTAAGATAATGCACAGATACATGTTATATAAATAAATTGGCCACTGATCAAGCCAACCCATAAAAGTACAACCCAACCAGTTTTAGTACAAAATCAATCCTGGAAGCCCTACATAGCAGTTTGTATCCTAGTTTGATGGAGATCAATATCAGTATTGCCGGTGTTTTGTGAAAATATGGTAGTCGTTCATGCATAGATATTGACTTAAAGCCAACAATAAGATGAAGATTCCTACAATGGTAATATTTGATTAAATAGGTCAAACACACCATGGTGGATCAAAGTCATGATAAGAGATGTGAAAGATCACAATCTATACAATGGCTCAAAATATTTATAGCAGAATTCAAAGAATCGCATTGGTTTCAAACTGCAAACTGATTCATGCCAATAGCGCATTAATTATGTGACATAGTAATCATTATTTAAAAGAAAAATGATTAGAAGTGGAAAACCGAGGAGCATGGAGACTCACCAAACCAGGTACACTTACGCTTTCATTGAAACTACGGATTGGCACGGATTTCCTCCTTTACGATACGTAATGATAAATGTTTCAAAAAGAGCTGTACTCCTTCCTACTTATCACCTGGCAAAACAAAGAATGGCAAAGTACAATGTTACGCATTTCCTTTAATGACACCTAATGGTTTTCTTCATTTTCGCACCACTGTTGGCTATTTGGCTGAATCCTAAAAAGCAAACATATATCAACATTCCAAGCACTTACACAAACTGATCTTCTTGTCATTTCTCCGAGTGTACATCACGGTTTAATGTTCTTGTTCACTGATCATCATTAGTCTTCCTGCAGTGGTCCCATTGCTAATAAGCCATTCCCAATTCTGTCTTGGGTTTGGTTGGAGAGTAGTTACTCTTTACAAAGGAAATTAGAAATACCATTACATAAGTTATGGCGGGTAAAGATGATGGAAAACCCTTCCACTTAAAATTAAGGGGGTCGTAGAAGTATTATTAAACACTCATCTACAGACACCAGACATGCCAGAAGGCTTGTTTTTCCCTCAGAAATCTCATGGTGCTGCCGCAACCACAAGGGATTCTGGGTAGGCACATGCAAATAAGGTCAACAATTATCACCTTTTGCCTCTATATCCACTTTATATATGGATCCCTTGAAAGTAATCGCTACTACCCACTACCCACACTTGGCCCTCTGCCATGTCAAAGCTTTTACTCTGGGTTAGGCTTTAGCGGATTACTGGTAGGTGTCTCCTTCCTTTCACAGCTGCTATTCTTCCAAGGGTATAGCTGCAAAGCAAACGAGAGGACACTAAGAGAGGAGAGATCACTTTTAGAATAAGTTCCATGTTCAATAAGTTTCCATGTCCAGGTCCAACTATATTTAAAGAATGTGAAATGTAGATATTTCAAGTTTCTTCATGAAATCCAATGTCATATCATGCGCGCACACACAACTTTTAAGAATATGTAATGAAAAGTGAGCTATCAAATATTGATGCCGCTGCCGAAGTATATTAAAACGCACATCAATTCACTAAATTGGCATTTTGATGCCTGTCCAGGTTTCTTTCGTATGTGAATTATTAACAATGAGGCACTAACTTCACTAATATTCATAGTTTTAAACAGGCTTTTTAAAATGAAGTTTTATTCCCATAAATTGCAAACCCTTTCTTTTTTTGGATAACAGGCTGATTTTTACTTAACTAATTGAAATATAAATAGCACAATACGGATACATTGTTATCTGGCATCTTAGTACTTAGAACTAGAACATTATACTTTAGATTTTTATTTCTGACTCCAGAAATGTCTTTATGGGAAAAACAGTCTCTAAACTATCACGAGATGTTTGTGGGAAATCAAAAGCCTGTTTATTGACCTTTTAATACAACAAAAAAAACAGATGGGGTGTATAAGAAGAAGCCAAAATTGAACCAGTATGGCTAAAGAAAATGACAAACGTAATGTTTCTCCATTTAACGACAAACTATGAAGTGAATTCTAGATTAAAAGTTCCAAAACATAATATAAGAAGTTTCTCCTCTTTTAACCCCTCAATGACAAAGCCTGTACATTAAGGGGTTAAGTGAAGTCAAATGCGACACACAGCCACTTCAAGATCAAAACTAAGTTACAAAAGTTAGAACCTGGCAACATATGCATTTTTCCCCAATATGGAAGTTAGTATGTATATATGTATCCTATGTATGTATCTATGTATTCAGGTCCTTGAGCAAAAAAAAATATGGTTCTTCTCTAACCAAGATGATATATTTCATTTTGTAAATACTACTGACGCCAATAAATATTTACATGTCTGGTTTATGTAGCGTGGATAGCCGTGTAAGTCCAGTAGTGTAGATGCAAAGAAATAATTAAAATAATTTAGGCCAAGTGGTTCACCAAAATGCAAAGAATATGTTTAAATAATAAAGCAAAAAAGTGCAATAAACTCCCACGTGTGCCCAACAGGTTAAATTACAGATACATCTAATGGAGGGGGAGTTGCAAAAACAAGTAAAAGGGTATAAAGCACTTATTTGGATATATAGGCAATGAGGTCCAAACGTTGAGGATCTCTCTTCCAGTCTCCACTTTGCTGTCGCTGTCATGTTTGCCGATAAATCATGTAAGTGCTTTATACACTTGTTTTTGGTCGTAAAAATTATATTTCATTTTTACTATTTAGCAGTACAAAATAGTACATGTTTTGTGTTTTGTGTGTCTATGATTAGGTAGAGTAACATAGCATTTGACATTTAGTACTGATAATGAAAATTAAACGGACATGTGGGGTTGACGTTGTTAACGTAATGTTAGCATTGGAGTGAAGGAAGCATTAAAGAAATTGAAGTTATCCATTTCGAAACACGGCAGAGTCAATTAGTTAAAGAGGTGAGATGTCAGCTGAAAACAAAATGGACAAAATAACTACCAATACAACCTACTCTGTAGATAAAACTCTATTGAACGAACAGTATTTTCATCCTGTTCATTGTGGGCTATTCACTAAAGAGGGAGGATAAAGTAGCTGAATAACTGAACTCACTAACATCCTGGCCCCTATCCTACCTACAAAGGAGGGGGGTTTTCGGGGAATAGGCACATGAACGTTCACTTTAGTTTCACGCCTACCACAAATATAATTTACCTTAAAAACAAGAGATAGCAGAGGCATTGTTAAAACGCTCTACATCCACCAGACAAGCCAGAAGACTTGCTTTTCCCACAGGTTTACCCATTCATGTGGGTCAAAAGGAGATGAGTTCTATTATACAGCTGAGGGTGTAACAAAAAGTGTATGAATGAAGCAGCACCATCCCCCGTTTTCCTTTGGGTTGCCTATCATTAAGAAGCTTAAGTGGGTAAGAGTATTAATCATGTTAGAGTAAGATTCAAGCAGCTATATAATTATCCACTTACGTGCTGGCCCCACTTGGCGTTAATATGAATGAATGAATTAATTAATTAAAGTTAATATTAATGCGCTATGTCTTTAAACAAAGTGTGAAACTCAAATAAGTGATATAAAAGGTTGTATCGTTATAACAGAACTAACAACAAGAACTGTAAATATATAACAAAATATTATTTCTGTTATTCTCTATTTTAAAATATTATATTAATTCTGCCTCAGCTTGGACCTATAAACCATTTTACTGGATAATGTTAGTGGCATTTATGTGTTTTATGTATTAAATGTAATGGAGGCATAGGTTGGGATTATCTACTAAAGGATCCATTAACTCTTTGTTAGTACCTAGCAAACTCTCAGAACGCCTAGAAAAGAGGGACAAATAAAGTTGGGTCCAAAGAGGCACTGTTCCTTCTAAAGAGGGAAACTGCCCATTTTTTGTTGGACTACAGTCTCTTTGGTTATCATGCAATATTTGATAGGTAGCTTATTGAGAGATACATTCTAGATCCTAAATTGACCTGTCTACCTCAATGGGAAAAGCCAACATGTGGAATACGAGGGTGATATACAAAAACATTGATTTTCTTATATATCCCATTTTAATATTAGATATTTCCATAATTTTAAGAAAACAAATCTTACGAGTGCTTGTCAATTCTACCTCTTTAATTTGAAAATTCAGGCTAGGAATGATTTGCTTTGGTATGCAGATGAAGTCAATTTAAGGCCCGACTATCTGAAAGAATCAGGTCACATAACACACATTTAAAAGAACAGATTATTAGCTTTCAACATCAAAATGTTATTATTACGTACGTGATTTTGTACAGCATTTTAGCTTCTTAGTGTAAGGGCAGAGTGAGAACGCTTTTAATGTGTATGCCAGAAATACAACACTAATATGAAATGTTACGGTCAAAGGGATTTCTTTGCTGCCCACCTTATTTTCAGTACCAGATGGACATGGAACCAAAATAATGATAACGAGTTCAATAGTTCTCACGCAAAAGGGATTCGAGTGTTAATTATTATTCATTATTATTCAGCCTACACAACACAGAGGTCAATAAAAGCAGGCACTCGTTCCTCACTCTTGGCTAGTAGGAGGGCTTGGGAATCGCTGGAGTTTTTTTTAAAATTATTTAAATTTAATTATTTAACATTTTTGGCAACTCGCAGGAACTTAACAGCAAATTATAGTCTTACAAACTATTTTTCTGAAGTTAATATAATTAATACCTAGAGCTGCTTGGCATCATGTAGCCATGCAAGTGCATGTTTGTTGGGATAACCCTTAACTCGACTGACAACTAGACTTATAGTAATAGTTATTATTATTATTATCTTTTATTTATATAGCGCCACATTTTACGCAGCGCTTAATACAATACAAACATTCAAGGGGTCTGACAAGGCAAGAATTGACAGAATAAGACAAACCGATACATTAGGTGGAGAGAGCCCGGCTCGCAAGCTTACAATCTAGAGGGAAATGGGGTGACAAACATAAGTCACAGAGAAAGAGTGAGAGGTAGTGTGGCGTTTGTATCGATGACAAGGAAGTTCTAGCAGCTAAGATGGTGCGGCTTCTCTGAAGAAGTGGGTTTTTAGATGTTTCTTGAATGTTGGGAGGGAGGGTGAATGCTCAAGGTTCGGTGGAAGTAGATTCCAGAGATCAGGGGCAGCCCCAGTGAAATCTTGTAGACGGGAAAAGGAAGACATGATAAGCGAGGAGGAGAGCCTTAGCCCATTGGAGGAACGTAGGGATCGAGTAGGAGAGTATTTGCTAATGAGGTCAGAAATGTATGGAGGAGCAGTGTTATGG